>LR753425.1:192198-220536 GCA_902729485.2 Mus minutoides
ATGGAGTACTACTCAGCTATTAAAAACAATAAATATATGAAATTCCTAGGCAAATGGATGGATCTGGAGGCCATCATCCTGAGTGAAGTAACCCAATCACAAAAGAACTCACATAACATGTACTCACTGATATGTGGATATTAGCCCAGAAACCTAGACTACCCAAGATACAATTTACTAAACACATGAAACTCAAGATGAAGGTAGATCAAAATGTGGACACGTCATCCCTTCCTAGAATTAAGAACAAAGCACACATTGAAAGAGTTAAAGAGATCATGTGTGAATCTGAATCCAAAGGATGGACCCAATGACTGCGGCTGCCAGGGATCCATCCCACAGTCAGCCACCAAACATAGACACTATAGCATATGCCAGCAAGATAGTGCTGAAAGGGCCAGGATATAGCTGTCTCGTGTGAGACTATACCAATGCCTGGCAAACATGGAGATGGAAGCTCACAGTCAGCTATTAGATGGAACACAGAGTTCCCAAGGAAGGAGCTAGAGAAAGTACCCAAGGAGCTGAAGGGGTCTTCAACCCTATAGGTGGAAGAATAACATGAACTAACTAGTTCCCCCAAAGCTCATGTCTCTAGTTGCATATATAGAAGAGGATGGCCTAGTTGGCCATCATTGGGAAGAGAGGCCACTTGGTCATGCAGACTTTATATGCCCCAGTACAGGGGAACACCAGGGCCAAGATGTGGGAGCGGGTGGGTAGGGGAGCAGGGCTGGGAGGGGGGAGGGTATAGGGAACTTTCTGGATAACACTTGAAATGTAAATGAAGAAAATATCTAATAAAAGTTGGAAAAACAAAAACAAAAACAAAAAATTCAGGTATTGCTTAATGGAAAAATTCCCAGTATTTCCATGAAGTCATTTCCTGAGGTAATCAGGTATCTTTCAGCATCCAATAAGGGTTGCTCAAGGACTCCTGCACTGTAGTAGGACAGTTTCATTCTAGAAACTTATTGCCAGTGACAAGTTACGTGGTATGCTATTGAGACTCTGTGAACTGAGTCTTGTTCAGAAGATGTTCTTTCCTGCTAGCCATTCCCACCAAAATAGCTGCCCCCAGAGGCACACTGTTCCTGCAACAAAATTTTAGATTTGAGAGATCACTTGAGAAAATTGGAAAGTTTTAGTAAGAGACCAATAACATACCAAGAAAGAAAAGAGAAGGATTATACAAAGAAACAGTCCTGACAAGAAAGAAAGAGGACAAATCTACTACTTATTTGGAAAGAATGTTAATTATACCTTTGGTATTTCTTCTAGCAATCCTTACCATGTTCAGGTTACTTGTAAAGAAATTGAGGCTAATTTTTTTTTTCCCTACTATGACTCTAAACCTTAAGGGCACTGCATACAGTGAAGAGAAACGCATGCTGCCCAGCCCCACACCTTACTCCAGCTCTCAGGTATACTTCTATTTCTAAACTCACAACACATACTTGTTCCCTGTTTCATTTGCCATTTAATTATGTTCTGCCCCATGACACTAGTCTGCTACTTCATCATGTTATTTCAGTGCCATGAAGCCTCTTTATAAGTTTACTTCTTATACCTTGCCCTTTATGTCTAGTACTGATAAAAATGGACCATTTCCATGACAAAACATATTTATAGCTAGCTTAGTATAGCTTAATGCCACAATGTTATAAAATTGCCTGCCAACAAAAAAAGGTTGAATTGAATCAGAATTAATGATAAATAGTCTTTTTAGATAGTTTTCTTTCTTTCCTTCTTTCTTTTTTTAAATCAAGGGCTGGAGAGATGCCTCAGTGGTTGAGAACACTTGCTGGTTTCGAGGACCTGAGTCCAATTCTGAGCACTCACATAGCAGCTTACAGCCTTGTGTAACTCTAGCTCCAGAGGACCCAATGCCTCTCTGGCATCCTCAGCCTTACATGCAGGCATGCATGCAGGCAAAACATGAATACATATAAAATGAAAAGAAAAAAGTATGAAATCAAGCAACACACTAGGAAGGCTTTATATAGTTATACAATTTGCAAATATTGGCAGGGTGAAGAATGATGTCATTTATATCATATTCTTCACATATCCTCTTATGCATACCAACTTTGTTTATACATATGGAATAAGTTGAATGAAGATAAAGCAGGTGTTACTTTTTTTAAAAAAACAACAACAACAACTAATATTTAGTGAATGGAATATACACACAGTGTGGGGAACCCTGACTTTATTTTTTTTAATTCACTGTCATATTTCTAGTGCCTAATATAGTACCTGGTATATAATAGGATGATATGCACTCAAATATTTCTTGAGTGTTTACCACATGCCTGAATGTGTTCTTAGTCATGGGGATACAGCATTGATCAATGCAGAAATCTATGCTTCCTTGCAGTTTATATTTTAAAGTTGTAGGACATAGAATGAAGAAAGAAATGTACATTATATCTAGTATGTCTGGAAGTGATGTAAAGTAGAGGGGGAAATAAAAAGGGATAGAATAAGGATTGTTATTGCTATTGGTTACATGGGAGCATCACTTTTTTCGAATAGGTGCGAAGGAACTCCTCAGGGATAGATGACTCATAGAAAACAGGAGATGAGAGTGTGTGCCTTTGGGGTGTTGCAGGGGAGAGAGCTTTACCAATGTACTAGCTTGCAATGAGTCCACTACTAGTAAACAAGGGAAACAGTGCAAGTGAGCAGATTTATGGAGATGACAGGAACTATGTCATGCAGAGGCCCCTAACCACTGTAAAAATGAAGATTTTACTCTGAAAGCAATACAAACAATGGAGGTTCACCCCAAGAGGTAGAATGAACATAATTTTTAAAATTAGTATACAAAACAATTTATGTCCACATTTAGTTTTCATAAATATTTCACAGATGAATGAATGCTTGTGAATATATGTATTCTAGCTTTCTATCTCTCTATCTATCATCTAAATTATGTGGCATATGTAATGTACACTTGACATTATATTGTAAATGCTCTTTCTAGCTCACCCTAGGAAAACTAATGATGTGAGACAAAGGACAAAGGTCAAAGGTCAAAGGTCAAAGGGCAGAAGCAAGGGGACCAGTTAGGTTGCTTATAGTAACACTGAGCCAGTGGGCGCTGTATAAGGATAGTAGCAGTGGCGATTGTAAGAAGTAATCAGGCTCCAGATGTTATTTAAAGGAAGAATGGACACGATGTGCTAGTTAATTTATTATAGGATGAGATATCAAGAGAAAATAAAAACACAGATTAAAGGTTGTTAGAGCTTGAGCTTCAAAGTGTTTGAGGCTGCCACTAAAAATGGAGGGGTTGGGGCTAGAGAGATAGCTCTGTGGTTAAGAGTCATAAGTGAGAGTGTTTGCTGCTCTTGCAGAGGGCTTGGGCTTCTGCCCCATCACCCATGTGGGAAGGTTCATAATTGCCTGAAACTCCAGTTCTAGGGGATCCAATGCCCTCTTCTGGCCTCTGAGAGCATTTGTTTAAATATGGTACACATAAACTCACACAGACACATAAATATGCACATAAATAAATGAATTAAAAAATTTTTAAATTATACTTTGATTGTATGCGAATGATGTTCTTTTTTGCCTGGGAGGAGAGGATGTTGGATTTCCTGGAACATGAGTCACCCTATGAGACAGCTGTGAGTCACTGTATGGGTGCTGAGAATTGAACCTGTATCCTCTAGAAAAGCAACTCTCCAGCCTTCATAAATGAACATATATTTTAAATAATAATTTGAAAAATCTTAGAAGGCATAAATCAGGAGGAAATAAAGAGAGATGGGCTTTCTATAAGACAGATTTGAAAGTCCTATTACTCATGAAGATGAATACCTTGACCAGATTGCTGTCTGCAATCCAAAGAAAATGTTTAAAAAATATGTACCTTGAGAGTTATTATCAGATAATTGGAATCTTAAAACATGAGCCAGGATTAGATCATAGGTGCTTTATAAATATTTAAACAGTAATAAATAAGTATACACTATTTTCAATAACAAAAAGCTTGTACATAACAGTAAAAAGAAAACCTTCCACTTGGCTGAAACACATCCAAGAGTCCTTTTTTAAAAGTTAGGTTCTGTACATAGAGCTTCCTCTCCAAGGAGATAAGCCTTTGCCTTGCATGGTTCTCGCCTTAGGCAGATTGCTCTTCTACTAGGCTCACTCTGTGGCAGCTTCTCTCAGTGGTCCACTTCTATCTGCATGGTCTCTGCTCCTTCAAGGCATAATTCCCTCTCTGGTACCTTCTTGTATTTTAATTCTGTAGACATGCCAAGCTATGGGTCTGAGTTGCTACAGTCATCACTAGATATATTAATTTTTAAATTTTGTTACTGCTTTGCTTATAAAGTCATATAAGTCTGAAGCATTCTCCTGCATTGCATCTCTAGTTTTTCCTCTAAACCTGGTTAGCTCGCATGGATGCTTTTTGTGATTCTCCTGTGTAGTAACAGATTTTTAGGGTACGGTATATCATTTTATATCACAACTATTTTGCATATATATAGGAAGACCTGTTGCATTCATCAACATCACTTTGAGCCTCTTAACCTTTAAAAATTATGCCTATTCTATAGGGTTTCAGGTACATAAGTCCTTCTCTACTTCTAGAAACATTGACAAATTAACAAATAGGATGAGCACATGCCTAAAACTTGTCTCTTATGATAAACTGCTTGGTTGTCCACTATCCAAGCTAACCCATTATAACATACTACCTGACTGTCAAATGTAAAGGCAATCAAAACAAGTGACTGTCCATCATTACCCACAATCAGAGTATAGTGCATGACTATCTACTATGACCCAAGTTATAGTATCTGACTTAAATGAGCAACCATCATACATGTGCTTTTTCATCATGACCCAAGCTAGCTAGTCAGAGTAGAATACTTGCCTGCTCAACATGTCTCAAGCTAACCAATCAAATCATACTATCTGAATGACCAACTTAACCCTGGCTGGTTAATCAGAGTATACAATTTTCCCGTTAGTCAATTGAAGCTAGCTAAGCAGAGGTTACTGCCTGACATGCAAAAAGCCTATCAGAGTACGTTATTTGCCTATCCAGCATGACTCGAACTAATCAATCAGAGTTACCATTTGCTTGTTAATGATGACTCAAGCCAGCCAATTAGAACTCAGTACCTAACTGTCCAACTCGACTCAAACTAGCCAATCAGACTAGACTATTTGTCTTTCAAGCATGATCTCAACCAACCAACCAACCAACCAACTAACCAACCAACTAACCAACCAACCAGAGCATCTATATTATTTAAGCAAATGAATCAGAGTATACTACCCCCTTGTCAAACATGACTTAAGCTATATATTAACTGTATTTGCTGATACATCATGGCTCAAGCTAACCAATCCTATTACAGTGTCTGTCTTGATAGCATGACTCAAAATAGCCAGCTTGTATTCTTCCTGTTGTTTAACATGTTCACAGACAGCCATTCAGAATATTTTACCAGCTTGTTTGTTATGACTCAAGCAAGTCAATCAAAGCATACTTCCAGCTTGTCAAACATGACCTGAACTAGCCAATCAGAGAACACTACCTTTTTATCCCTCACTATCAGGCTAACCAATCAGAGAACACTGCCTATCATGTCTCAGGGTAATCAATTATAGTATACTATCTGCCTTTCTAGCATGACTTGAGCTAGCCCACTACATACCTATCCATTAGGATACAAACTGCCCTATCAGAGTTTACTGCTTGTCTATCATGAACTGAGCTAGCCAATCAGAGTGCACTACTTGATGGCCAATTGTGACCCAAGTAATCCAATCAGAACTCGTTACCTGTCTATGTACTATGATTCAAGCTAGCCGTTCAGAACAGACCATGTACCTGTCTAACATGTGCTGAGTTAGTCAACCAAGTATACTGTCTTCCTATCAAATATTGCCCAAGGTGTCCAAGCTTTGTGCACTACATGCCTACCATCCTGAACCAAGTTAGCTAATCAGAACATACTATCTGTCTTTCTAACATGACCTGAGCCAGCCAATCAGAATCTACTACCTGCCTAATGGTAGCGGTGATTATTTTACGGATGGACACATGATCCAGTAGAGTCCATCAGAATGATCTAGAATATCAGGAAAGAGAACTCTTAACTCAGGAGCTATCTTAGACACTATCTACCTTAAAATGATTATAGAAAACAGGAGACATAGTCTACAAATTCAAAGCAAATTAGTCATTCTCCACATATTTCTCACATTCTTGCTGTTCTAGAAAACCTGTAATTGTTTTTCAAGATGCCATCTCCTGGTGAGATTGATGATAACTCGTCTACTTTCCCCACAAAGACATGGAAGCTTCTTTTTGATTCCTGTAGTGCCCTGTCATGTCCTCCTTGCAGTATCGCTATGTCACTTTGATTGCTTACTCTTTCTCTTCCTCAGTCATTCATTCTGTAGCATTCTTGTCTCCCTGAACATAATATTCTTAGTGACTATTTAGGAATTTCACATCATGCATTCCAATCACACTTACTTCCTAGTCCTCCCAGATTTGAGCACCCCACCCCCTTGTGACTTCTCAGCATTCTTTTTTTTTTTTTAAGATTACTTTTAGGTTTTATTTTCTGCTTGTGACTATTCTGTCTGCATGTATGTCTTTGAACCACATGAGTGCCTGGTGCTCATAGAAATCAAAAGAGGGTCACATCTCCTGGAACTGAAGTTACAGGATGATCATGAATCACCACCATGTAGGTGCTGAGAACTGAATTCAGGTCCTCTGTAAGAGTAGAAGATGCTCCTATTCATTGAGCCATCTCTCCACTCCCCATAGTGACACTCTTAATGGTCATGACCTTGCCTTATTCATGTTGATACTTAGGGACTCAATGCCTGGGTCGCAGATGCTACATAGTAAATGTGAGTTAAATGAATCAATGAATAAATGATTCTGGTAATATTAATATATTTGCCTAATAACCTTGGAATGCCTTACATACATATAAGCTACTTGTTGAAGAATGTGATTTATTTGACAGGTATGAGTTTTTATTGAAGCTAAAACCAAAAATGTAGCAAAGCATTTCATTGCTAGTTAATTTTCCATTATTGTAGCAAATACCTGTGGTACACAACTTAAAATATGAAAAAGTTTATTTTGGCTTAGAATATTGGACATTCTGTTCCACAATCCATTAGCCCCACTGTTTTATCCCCATGGTAATGCAGATGTGCAGTGCTATGCAAAAAACAAACAAAAAACCCCAAACAAACAAACAAACAAACAAAAAACCCAACCAACCAACCAACCAAACAAACAAACAAAAAAACAAAAACAACTTGTTCAGCTTATGGATGAGAAGTGAGAAAAGGAGGAAGGAAGGTACCAGGGTCCCACTATTGTTATCAGAGTATGCATCCTTAATGACTTTAGACCCTCTCACTAGGCCAAACTTTCTAATAGCACCAGGGGCTAGGGGCCAATCATTCAACACATGAGACTTTGGAGGACACTTAAGATCCAAGCTATAGCATACTCATTGAGAATTAAAAAGAAAGGAAACCAAGGCAAGAAGAGAGCATGTAGGGTAGGGAGGAATTAGAAAGGAAAACAAAGTTGGAAAACCCCTTACTATTTTCTTAAAATTTATTTATTTGTTCACTTTACATCCCAATATCAGCTCCCCCTCTTCTACAAGTACCCCCTCATTCAGCTCCTCCCCATGTTCCTCCCTCCCCTTCTCCTTTGAGAAGGGGGTGCCTCCCTCTACTCTTCCCCCACCCCAGATAGGCAACAGATTTAGGGAGAAGACCTGTGCTTCTGTTATTGGGGGACCTACATGAAGACCAAGCTGCACATATATTTAGGGGGCCTAGGTCCAGCCAGAAGCTTACTCTTTAAACTGCCCTGCTTTGTGCAACAAAGGAGAAAAGCTAGAGAAAATGAGTGATGCCATTATACAGTAAAGTAGGTAGAGCTGTGGAAGGAAAGACCATAAAGATGAAAAACAGGCAGTAAATGTAGGCAAGGCCTGTGTGATAATAACTGTACTTTCTGAGTAAAACTTTGCCTTTTAACAATGGGTTAGGCCATCAGCAGGGTTAATGCGAAGTTGAAATGGCCAAACCTCCTAGATTTTATGCACCCTGTTAGGATGATGAGTTCGTAGAAGTGGAGCGATGAGAGGGTGTATATTTGGGGAAGATAGCCCACTGTTCCGCATAGGCAAAGCTTTCCTTTTCCAGAGCTGCAAAAGATGTGGCAGCGGACACAGTGCCTTTGTTGGGAAAATGCTCTACTGTATTCCTACTCGACCTGCATTTTCTATGCACTCTGACCTCTTACTCTTTCAAAGCTAAATAAAGTAACTCATTTCTGTATGCTCTTTGCCCCAGTATATTTCTTTAAATAAAAAGTTAAGATAGCCAGATGTGGTGGTGCACACCTTTAATCCCAGCACATGGGAGGCAGAGGCAGGTGGACCTGTTGAGTTCTAGGCCCACCTAACATACATAGGGAGTTCCAGGACAGCTATGGCTACCAAAAAAGTTAAGGTGGTGGTACTGATGGTTTTTTTTTTTTTTTTTTTTTTTTTGGAATGAACATTTTTCTCCTTCAGTTTTCTGAGTGCTTGGATTACAAGCATGTCTCAGTCTGGTTTGATATAGAGAGGGCTGTCATTCAGCTTGGTCTCAGCTTTGGTATGATATAGACAGGGCTGTGTCATTTAGCTTGGTCTCAGCTTTGGTATGATATAGACAGGGCTGTCATTTCATCACTCATCACCCCCAGCAGAACAAGAGACTGTTGACAAGGAAACACCAAGTCCCAGGGTGGAATCTAGAACTTTGTTCGATGAAAGTTCCACACTAGGGTGTCCCAACTGTACCAAGGAAGCACTCAGTTTGGTCAGAGCTGTCACTGCTCCTCTTACTCAGGGTCTAATGATGACGCTGTCCATTGCTAACTCCTGAGTTCATCATCCTTCTGACGATTTTTTTCTAAGATCCTGGGCACCTGCAAGAAGAGAGTATCAAAGGGAGGTCTCAGGAGGCAGAGTAGCTAGTGTGTGGCCTGTGGTGGGCTGTAGGCTACCTCAGGAATAGCTGCTAAGTGTACAAGTGGTCTGATCTTGGCCATACCCAGCTGGCAGACAGGTTGAGGAGTGAGTCCCTCCTAGATCTAGCCAGCTGGAAGAACCAGCCACACCTTCTCTAGGCTGGGTGGGTTCTGGTGCTACCACAAGGGGGGTGGAGGGGGGTGGAGGGGACCTCTGGTGAGGGGTCTGCTGGTCATGAGGGCCTCAGCAATAGTCCAGAAGGCATGTGAAAGGTGTGTAGGGTTCGCATAGAGTCTGAGAGGTGAGGGAGCCCCGCGACAGGCTCAGCAGGAGGGCGGGTAGTTGTGTGACCCGGCAAGCTGTGCTGAGCTCAACTGTGGCGCCGCCGCCTGGTAGAGCCTGGCACTGAGCCTGTGGGTAGGGGCAGCGGGAGACCGCCTCCCGCGCGGTCCCTCTACCTGCTGGGGGCGGGGAGGAAGAAAGGCGGGCTCCAAACGAGTGGGTGAGTCACTCCTGTCCCTTGGGTTAGGAGCGTCAGGACTTCTCTCCTTTCCAAGGGTCTGCGCCTCGGCTCCAGTTCCGCGACTCCCTCGGCTACTCTCCTGGGCTGCGCGACTGACTCCCATCTGAGGCTGGACCAGTCCTTTCCTTGTAAGTGAGGACTAGGTAAGTTCTCGCCATTAGATACCCTCTGTCAGGGTGCTGGCTGCTTGGAGGGGGTAGTGGGGGAGGCTTCCAGACCGTGTCTCTGTCTGCTTTTTCTTCCTTCCTCTGGTTCTTTCCACTGTGGACAGAAAGTTAGATTTAAAAAAGAGAAACGCGTCAGAGACTATCAAATCCGTGCTTAGACCCCTAGCTAAAACCCAACTCTGGAGCAGTGTTCTCAATTCCTCGGGTACCTTCAAATGTCTTGATACGGCGTTTATGGGACAATGGATGTTGATTTGTTTCGTCTTTGCTTACTTAAGCCCCCTTTTGTTCTGGGCAGTTTTTAGAGGTGGGGACAGGCGAGCTCAAGAGCTGAGCTGGGTGCTTTGCTTTCTTCATTCAGCAAGGTGGCAGGGTGTCTCACTGTGCCTTGAGTTGGGCTCCTGGAGGAACCCCTTAGCCCAGAACACGCCGGAGCTGGAAAAGAACTGCAGTTATTGCATACCAGTTATTGCATATCTATAAAGTGATCACAGACAGAATAAAAATATTTTGGATGGACAATCTGTGCCAATGCAACAAAAACGTTGAGACAATTCATTAAAAGACTCCATGGAATATTCTAGGAAAAAAATTGGAGGCTATTGCTGCTTTTTTATTTTCTGTTTTCAGAGATGCTTCAAAGCCTATTATTTCCTTTGCAGGAAAATCAATGAGAACCTATTCTGTTTCTTAGAAGGATTTGCCAGTACAAAGCTACATGTTAGTTTGTCTTCTATCCGTGTATCCTGTGAGGGAGTGTCAAAACTCATTGCTTTTAGAAAAATCAGCTTGGGGAGGGGGCGTTTCTCGTTTCACTACCATTAAGCAGCAAAATGTTTCTGTGACCATTACACTCTAATTATTGCTGTCGGTTTGAATAGAAGTAACAGAGAGAGCATGCGATATGCATGACTCTGTGGCTCATGTTGTCAGCCGACTGCTTGTCAGTATTATGTCAGTATTATGCAGTCTAATGTGATATATTAACAGGTGGTCTGAATTGACATCACAAAATTATTCTGTCCTAGAAAACTTACCTGATGGTATGGTACCAAAGTATTCTTATCCCCAGGATTGGCTTTTATCTTGTGTGAGAAATATGGATGTGGAAATATTTTGTGGCGATTTATTAGCCCCTGATTATAGATGGCTATTTTCTGAATTGTCCTATGGATTACAGTCTATGACTATAGGAGAAAACCCCTCCTATCCCTCTTAGAAGAAAATGAGTGAAACTTTACATGGTTAGTCAGAGAGTCCTTGATGCTCCCTTCTCAATGACCCTCACGGAGCTTTTAAAATCAGTTATATTTTCCACTTCCCTGATAACCTAGCTCTTCACACCTTTATCATGACTCTTATTCACATTTTTTTTGTCAATGAGATTTCATAAACATGAGCAAATGATTAAATCACTTTGCAATTCATATTTCTCAAACTATGGGCAAGATCTCTCCACCCCTAGAATATAATAATATAATCTATATAATTCAGTGGTATTCAAAATGTGGGTCATCAGATTATACTGTTTTAAAAATAAATAGAAATATGCATATATACAAGTCTGTATGTTTCACACACATACACATATCTATTTTAAAAGTACTTTTAGCAATAGAGAAGTTTGATAGCAGTTGAATACAATTGTCCAATAATGTTGGGGCTCTGGGACAATACCTTACCTTTATGATTTCAGAACAGCTTCAACAGTTCCAGATAGGATGACCTGTCACTGCATTTAAGAGCAAGAAACAAAGGATAGAAAAGAGCAAGATGTTTTCCTTCATGCAATTTCCTCTTTGCAGAGGAGAAAAAAAAAACTATTTCCCTCAAAGTTTCCTAACAAGTACCCCTTTTACGTCATTGTCAGGATCTGGGGGCATATAAACTGCTCTTAGTGGCAAGAGTGGTTGGGGAAATAGCAGTCCTTTTAGCTTCTATAATGGAAGGCTTATTGGGAGGGGTGTTGTTGATGGATTTGGAGAGCTAACCAGAAGTTT
This sequence comes from Mus minutoides, assembly GCA_902729485.2. Classification (NCBI taxonomy): domain Eukaryota; kingdom Metazoa; phylum Chordata; class Mammalia; order Rodentia; family Muridae; genus Mus; species Mus minutoides. The sequence goes on from LR753425.1 coordinate 203,927, forward strand.
TGCTAGGATGCTATGAAAATTTTTGTTTGAAGTTGTGTTTGTGTTATTTGTTGGACCAAGCACTACTCAAGGTAGTAAAATCACATTTAGAAGATTCCATCTTGTTCCAAACCTTGTCTATGAAATCTTCATGTGTTGAACATTAATGTACATCTTGGGATTTTTTAAGAGGCTTGACAATTGGACTCTGATGTTTACAAGGAAGGACTTGGAAAAGAGAGTAGGATTAGATGTTGTTCTTGAGGTAGAGCTTTCATCACTGAATACTTCTAGCTTTATAAGAAAAGAGAAGAGGAGACCAGGGAGGTTTATGTGCATTCTCTGTCAATTACTTTGTGAAACCCTGTATAACACACACACACACACACACACACACACACACACACACACACACACACCACATGGACTAATATGTTAACATTCAGAAACTATAGCTTATATATCCACATTCACATATAAATATGACATGCCTTCCATTAATATTAAATATAAACCAGACCCTCCAGTTCATAGAACACAGCAAACTTTAAGTATACCTTTGAGTATATTGGGTTTAGAGATGTAGGGATATCAAAAAAGTGAAAAAGATTTAATACTTAAATGCTGTTTAGTGCTGTGATACCAGAGCCCTGGTGTGAGGATTTATAGAATCTAAGTCTTATCCTTTGGATCCTGAGGAGCTTGAAGGCAATGTAACAAGAAAAACTATGAAAACCTATCAAAAATGGGTGCTAACAAGAGATTTTCTTGAGGGAGGAACTTCTTTGTACTTGTACTGTGGAAGATGTCCTACTGAAGGGCACAGGTTGGGTGGGAGATAAAACCAAAATAAAAGGCCAAATAACAAATGATGATCTATGAGGGGACACTGTTGTCATGCATTGACAGCTGTTATTCTTGACTTCTTTCAAGTAGGAGTCCTCAATGTATAGAAACAATGGTGGGAGATTGAATAGGCAAGGATTAAGAGATTGAAATTGTTGATTTTATATCTTAGAGCTCTGAGTCTTGGATGGTTTTGCCTGTTAAGCCTGGTGTAGATATGAATAGCTTTCAAAGATTGCTTCACATTAACAATTACTGGAGAGCTTTTAAAAAACCCAGATTTACAGGTTAATCCTTAGATCATTTATTGAAACCGTTTGCAAATGGAAACCAACTATTATTAGTGTTTTAAGAACTCTAATAAATTCCAGTACATACTTGAGTTTGGAGACTTAATTTTTTGCAATTGTCACACTAAATACCACAAAGGAAATGAGATAAAGAAAATACATTTATTTTCCCTGAGTCCTAGAGATAAAACATCCAAGATCAAAGTATCAATAGGCTTTTCTACTTGTGAAGCTAATCTTTTTGATTTGTATTCAGTTGTCTTCTTGCTGTGTTAGTACATAGCTTTTCTTCTGTGCATATCCGTGGTGTGAAATCCTCTTTCTAAGGACATAAATCACAGCAGAAATTTTACCATAATGCCCTCATTTTCATGTGATCAAATTGTTAAAGGACCTATTTGCAAATATAGTTATAGTCTCAGGGCCTGGCTGTCAGAATTTGAACATAACACCATGGGAAAGGGTACCATTTGACCTATGACTTCTATGACTGGTGTACAAGCATGGCAGTTTTCACATTTAGATGTGAATAAAAGTTACCCAGAAACTTTGTGAAGATGCAGAGACCAAGATGAGGAGTGAGAGTGCACAGTCATTCCACTTTCCTGGTGATCTAATGTTGCTGGCCCACAGACTGTCTTTTAAATAGTTCAGTCTATGTAGATCAGTGGTTATCAAACTGTAGGAGTCACCAAGCTCAACATTAAGAAACTGTTAGAGACAGATTTCTGGGTACTGATCTCAGAATTTCTGATTCCATTAGTTTTGGATAGATCCCAGGAATTTGCATTTCTAACAAGTTCCCAGACAATGTTCATGTCATTGTCTAGGGATGATGTTTTTGCAAGTCACAGATCCCTCATATTTTGACATTTTATGGTATTGGTAAAGTCAAGGTCATCGCATATAGCACACTATGTGAAGTTTATGATATTCACTATCTTAATACTGACAGGATTACATTTTCTTTTGTCAACACTAGCCCCCTCCAATAGAACAGTGGATTAGAAAATGCTTCATTGGGAGTTTTACATGTCTTGTAGAAGTAGAGGTAGGTGGATACATGTAGCATCACTTGTCTCTAGTGACGTTCTTTAACAAGAGAACTAACTTGCAGCTTGCTATTTTTACCAGCTTAAAGATGATTATATAAGATTTCTATGCAATTTTAAAAGGTTTAACCACTCTAGGGAATGTATGTTTCCCAAAGGAGCAGTGGGAATTTCTCAAAATACATTAATTTTAAATAATTTCTTATTTGGGGACATCATTTCTACATGAGACTCATAGTGTACTACATCAAATGGTATTTCTTCCCTAAATAACTGGAGATGAGAAAAACATTTTGTGTGTTTCTTGAGAGTTAAATGAGTAAGATTTATTTCTGTGGATGTTTTTATTCATTTATAAAATATGTATCTAGCACTTTATCCTCTCATGAATATAAACATGTTTATATATATATATTTTCATTATTGTTAATGTTCTGCATTATATGCATTAATTTGTAATTCAGTAAAACAAGATTATATTTTTTTGAAGATGTATTTTATCACTTAATTATTTGGGGGTGAGTGAGTATGGGTATGTATGTGGGCAATGTGCATGTTTGTGAAAATATCAGAAAAGGACATCAGATCCCTGCTGGAGTTACAGGCTGATTATGAGCCACCTAATGAGAGTGCTGGTAACTGAACTTAGGTCTTCTACAAGAGCAGTATGCACTCTTCAACACTGGATAGCTCCCCTAACTCCACAGTGAAGTTTCTTTATGCCCCATTTACTCTGGAGCTAGATGGAAAAAAAAAGGCTTTGCTAAAATATTTCCCTAGTACATTTTCCAAAAGTATGCTAGATCTAAAGGGTTTTTATTATGAATAAACCATTCCTTTAACTCTGAAAGAGCAAGTGATATCTTTTCCCCATTTGGTAAGTGTTTTGAGTTTACCTTCCCAGCTTCCCCCCCCCCCCCCCCCCCATTTTGTACTTGTTTTTGTCATCACTTTCCCTGTGCACTGTCTAGGGGAAATGTTTTAGGTAGTGTTTCTAGTCTAAGCATCTGTCTCACTTGATAAGACAAGCCCATTTGTTAAGATGGATACAAAGGGCTGTCAGAGCGCCATGAGATTAAATATTTGAACTGTTACAGTGCATTCTGCTTCTTCTGATTTCGTGCTCAGCAATCAACCTTGTGACACCACATGTTCACTGGCTACAGGGAGAGGACAACCTGGTCAGGCTATTTAGTTTGCCTGACAGTTACATTTTTTTCATTGTAAATTACTAAACCAACACTGGCTTTAAACACTTCTGACTGTTGCTGGAATGAGTCGGCAGGAAGCACCTAAGCCTGATTGATTCAAGGCAACTGATAAGATCTCTTATCTGGCAAATGGCTCCAGGCCAAGTCCTAATGCTGCTGGTTCACTAAAGTGAATTAAAACCAGCAGCATTTATTACTATTAAGCATTTTCTGCATACCAAGCACCATGCAATTTTATTTACCTTATCCCATTTAGCTCTCATTATAACTCTGGGAGTTATTAAGTATTTTCATTTCATAATTTAAAGGCAGATATGTAGATTTAAATTTTGCCTGGAGTCACATGACTACTGTGATAGAATTTTCTTAATTTATTTTTTTTAAAATATCAATTCCCTTATGACGTTTTTATATAAACTTAGTCTGGGTTCGATCTCTCACCCCAACTTACCCTCTGCTCTTCCCGATATGCCGGTCCCTATCCATGCTTGTACACTTCTGCTCCTAGTATTTTCCTTTCCACTCCTAGTGACAGAAACCTTGAGTTGCCCTCCAGTATCCGTCTTCACATTCTCTCTAGGGAACTGAATCCCAGTTTTCTTGCTAAGGGCAGTGTATTTCATGAATAGTCTATCATGCAGCATCTCTTACACCTGAATGAATGTGAAACTATGACAGAATTTTCCACTGAGATAAAACTGTGTTGTGGGCTACTTCTCAGAAGCCTGAGGACAGGGAGTTGTCATGCTTGAGAGGAGAGCCTTTTCCTCCCCTCTGCTTCTTTTTGTTTTGGATAGAGAATGCAAATGAAAGCTGCTGTCACCTTAGACCTTGGGAGAGCCTGCTTTGTGTCAGCTAGCCTTGGGCTCATTGCAACAGCCAAGTGAAGAAGAAAACCTAGCCTGTGTGGATACCAGGGAACTTCTGTGGCAGTCCCACTCCAGGTATATTTGTCTGTTAACAGAACTAACTGCCATTCTCTGACCAGAGGAAGCAAAATCAGAATGGTTATTTGGTAGGCAGTAGACAGAGCTACAGTCTATATCAAAGAACCAATATGTTAACTGTAATATATGTTTGGATTTCGATTCTGCCATTTACTAGCTGTGTCTACTGCACACACCCTTACAACCCAGCTTTTAAAATTCATTTAAAAACGCATACATGTATATATTATATGTTGATCATATTCTCAGTCATTCATTAACTCTTCCTTGTCTTGCCCTTCCCTCTGGTATTAGTTTCTTTTGTCCTGCTTGATGGTTTAAAATGTTTATTACATTTATTTGTTTGTTTATCTATTTATTTTTATGAATGTGTGCCTTGTTCCCCTTGACAGTTTAAAATGTTTATTACATCTATCTATCTATCTATCTATCTATCTATCTATCTATCTATCTATCTATCTATCTATCTATCTATCTATCTATTTCTATAAATGTGTGTGTGTTTGTACCCACACACAAGTATATGCATGCACTTGAACTAGCACTAGCATACGAACATGCACACAGAGGTCAGAGGATAACTTTAAGAAGCCATTTCTCCCTTTCACCTTGCTGGGGCCTGGGGATTGAGCTGAGGTCATCATGCTTGGTGAAAAGCATCTTTGCTGGCTGAGTCATCTTGCCAGTAAAACAGTTGTCTGTCTGTCTGTCTGTCTGTCTGTCTGTCTGTCTGTCTGTCTACTGATTTGTATCTTGGGGTTGGAAGCCTGTGCCATGATGTGTATGTGGATGTCAAGGGACAACTTTCAAGTGTTGGTTCTCTCTTCCATCATGTGGGTCTGGAATCAAGCTAGGTCATCAGGCTTAGTACCTTTACCCGTTTAGCCATCTGACTGGCCCATCCTTGCAAAGTTTACTTCTGTTATTTATTTATTTATCCATCTATTTATTTATTTATTTATTTATTTATTTATTTATTTATTTATTTATTTATTTAGGTTTTTCGAGACAAGCCCTGGCTGTCCTGGAGCTCTCTTTGTAGACCAGGCTGGCCTTGAACTCAGAAATCCGCCTGCCTCTGCCTCCCGAGTGCTGGGATTAAAGGCGTGCACCACCAGGCCTGGCTCTTTTTCACTTTGTAAATAAATACATTATGTTTTGTTTCTACATAAATCTAGGAACCACACCTCCCGAGTGCTGGGATTAAAGGCGTGCACCACCACCCCTGGCTCTGTTTTTATTTTGTAAATAAATGCATTATGTTTTGTTTCTACATAAATCTAGGAACTACAAATTAAATAAAAAATGACAATCATGAGAGATTCAGTTCAGCTTTTAATCAAGCGTTTGGTCTACTAACTAACTTGTATATCCAGGTAGTGCCTCCTCTAAATCATAGTAAATATCTGAAGTTTCTTTGATATTTCCACACAGATGTTTGTTGGAGTACCCTAAGCACTCTAGAATTCAACCCTTCACTTCTATGTCAAATGGGAGTTGGAAATGGATCCTCTTTTATTACTGCCGTTGAATACATAATTCTCTTTTGTATTTTAGTAGAGTTTGATTCTAAGAGGTTCTCAGAGGATCTAAATGAGATTAAACTGTAATTTTCTACAGTTGTGGATAAGTTAGAAATATATTCCTATATTAGTCTTCTTTTTACCCAACTGCCTACTTCTATTCACTGGAAACTCCACCCCAACAAAATTTACCTGTGTACAAACCTTAGTTTCAGTCTTTGTATTCCAGAGGAACTTATTTAAGATATAGTATATGCACTGGTGGCACTTGCCAATTCTTGTGGCTTTTCAATGATGGGGCAGCATATTATCTTTGGTGTGAAAATGTCATAACCCATAAAGATAACCACAAAGTGCTTGTATGGCTATGGATCTCTAGGCACTTGTACATCTTTTGACGTGAGTACAATTTGGGTTTATTTTAGAATAGCAAAATCTGATGCTGCTATAGTTGGAGTATGGTTTGTGAGTGTCTTCTAAGGGTTCTTGAGCTGGAAGCTTCATCTGCATGACCTTAAGGGGTATTGGGATCTATAAGAGCTCAAGATATAGGGCCTAGGGGAAAATGCTTAAGTTGTGGTTAATGTAGTTATCCATGGCAATGTTAGTTATGATGAGAGCAGATTCTTACAAATTGGGGTCACTCTATGTACATGCCCTATTTTGAATGTATTCTGGTGCCTTTCTAGCTCTCCATGTTGTGGTGCAGCCCAGGAGATCTCAGAGGCTAAACAGATTGGTTACCCAATCTTGAGATTTCAGCCTCCCAAGCTGTAAGGTAGATAAAGCACTTTCCTTTATAAAGTCCCAGCCTCAAATACTTTGTTATTTTAACAGAAAAGACTCATACAGATATTATCTTGGTAAGCTGAATCTATAAACCCTCTGATTCAGCACTTTTACTCCTAGTTATACTTTCTAGTGAAATTCTGAATATGAGTCAGGTTGATTTTTTCCCATCAGCTTGATATGAGTTAGGGTTAGTCTGTGGGACATCTTCTTGACTACTGCTGATGTGGGAGGGCTCAGGAAGCCAGCCAGGAGAAGCAAGCCAATAAACAGCATTCCTTCATCACGTCTGCCTCGAGGTCCCAACCTGCTTCCCTTGGTGATGAACTATAAAGTATAACCCCAGACAAACCCTTTCCTTCCCCAAGTTGCTTTTGGTCAGGGTGCATATCATAGGCAGAGAAACCTAACTAAGAAAACTCAAACTCTCGGAAGTTCAGGATGTACTTCAACTCCAAATGCAGGCAACAAATTACAGTGATATTAGTAGAATCCATGACTTTGTTACCCAAAGAAATCACAGGTTGTATGGTACTGGCAATATCATGAAATGTAGCATGCCCCCTCCTTCTAGACCTTTCTATATAGATCAAGCTGGCCTCATAGAGATTCACTGCCTCCCAAGTTTTGTGATAAGAGGCATTCAGCACCACATGCAAGGCACAAAATGTATCTTATGCTCATGTCTACTTTAAAATTTGGGTCAGGCTAGGGGAAATAGTTTGTCAAGTAAAGGCAACAGCAGCCATGCCTGATGACCTGAGCTCAATCTTTGAGAAATACATTGTGTGTTCTTTCTCAGAAGGAAAGGAGCAACTCCTAAGACTTGTTCTCTGGCACACACACACACACACACACACACACACACACACACACACACACGTGTTATGTGTGCGCTCATGCACGCACGCACGCACGCACGCACGCACGCACGCACGCACGCACGCACGCACGCATGCATGCATGCACATGCCCTCAACAAATGGAAAATATAGCATATGGATACTGTGCTGAGACTGGAAGTGAAGTAGCTGCTGTACTAGTGACATCAGAGAGCACTGGGCAGGACATTAGCATGGTAAAGAGAGGGGAATGGACACAGAGGCACACAGGACATAGTGAAGGAAGGGCTCTTTTCTACTTGTATAAGAAGATGTGACTCTTGATAATAGAAAGAAAAACTAAATCATATTTTCTTTGATTCTAGTTGACTGAAAGGGGGATGCAAAGAGAGAAAAGCCATTACAAAATGGGGAGCTCTAAGAGCTGCTGGGCTGAGGACTAACAGAATGTTTCACTGAGGCTGCACTTTGCCAGTCTAGCATCTTTGTCAGCAGTGTGTGTGTGTGTGTGTGTGTGTGTGTGTGTGCATGTATGCGTGCATACAATGGATGCTAAGTACAAAAGTATCTATGTCTTCTTTAATTGAGTTGTAGATGGTTTTAATAACTTAGTCTTTATGAATTCACTATTCAGATCAATACCTAGAACATTGTTAATGTTGGTGCATCTACTTTATACTACTACCCCAGTATTGGCTTACAGCCTGTGTATGTGTGTGTGTATATATATATATATATATATATATATGTGTGTGTGTGTGTGTGTGTGTGTGTGTGTATGTGTGTGTGTATACATATAACATCTCTAAAGATATATTGAATAGTATTGTTTGTTTATGAGTTTCATAAGAGTGATAGAGTGATAGATACATAGTGATTTAATTTTGACTCAATATTTTATATAATGAGTCTGGATTCCTCCTTGTAGCAATAGATAATTCATTTCACTCTAAAAACAAATACTATACTTTTCCATTTTCGTATAAATGGATGATTAGATTATTCTAGATTTTTAAAATTATGAATTTTGGTATAATGGACATTTTGTAGTCAAGGCTACATTGTGAGACCTTGTCTCAAAAAATCTCCATTTCATAATATCACCAGTACTGTAATGTGACATGAAAGATGCCTGGGGTTTCTTTGGGTGATACAGTCATGGATTCTGCTAATGTCACTGTAATTTGTTGCCTGCATTTTTAATTGAGGCATATACTGAATTTCAGTTAGAGATTAGTAGATGCAAAAATGTATTTTTCCCATTCAAGTGAATAGAATTTCTAAGTTTGGTGTGTTCCTGTGTGTGTGTAAAGATCAACCACAGATGCCATTCTTTTTATCATTTTTTATTGTTTAAAATTATTTTTAAATTCAAATCTATTTTGGTGATATTTTCCCTTCCTCAAAGTTCTTCCAGTTCCTCTCCCCATCTGTACCCACCCAACTCTAATTTTTCTCCAAAAACAAAAAAAAACCAATATAACAACAACTCACGCAGAACTAAGAAAACAAGATAAAACTGAACCCCCTCAAAAACAAAACAAAACAAAACAAAACCCCCAAAACCTAAGCCAAAAAATAGTAACCAAATAAAAGCACACACAAAAACTGTGGTGTCCATTATGTGTTGGTCAACTTCTCCTGAAGATGAGGCCTACCCTGGTTAATATACCTAGTGTCACCCTCCCGGAGAAAACTGATTTCTCCGCTCCCAGCAGGAATGAATGACAGTTCTGCTCTTAACCTTCATCGTAATGGCTTGGTTTTTAAAATTTATTTATTTATTCATATATTTTTTAAGATAACAAAATAAAGTATAATAAGATAAAACAAAAACTATCACATAGAGATTGGACAGGACAAACCAACTGAAGGAAAAGAGCCCAAGAGAAGGCACAATATTGGTTTGCATACTCAAGAATCCCATAAAATCACTAAACTGGAAGCCATGATATATAACCTGGTGCGGACCTGGGCAGACCCTGTGCTTAGTGTTACAGTCTCTCTGAGTTCATATGAGCTTTGCTCATGGGGATTTAGAGAACCTTCTTTATTTGGTGGCCTTCATCCCCTCTGATTCTTACACTCTTTCCGCCTCCTCTTCCATTGGATTCTCTGAGCTCTGAGGGGAAGGATTTGAAGGAGACATCCCATTTAGAAAAGAATTATCCTGCTTCTGCCTCCCAAGTGCTGGGATTAAAGGCGTGCGCCACCACGAGGCCAGCCTGGTCTACAGAGTGATTTCTAGGACAGCCAGGGTTACACAGAGAAACCCTGTCTCGAAAAACAAAAACAAACAAAAAAAAAAAAAAAAGGAAAAGAAAAGAATTATCCAAGCTCTCTCACTCTCTGCACAGTGTCTGGCTGTGGGCTGTATTTGTTTCCATCTGCTGCAGAGAGAGTTTCTCTGATGCTGGTTGTATAAGGTACTGATCTATGAGTATAGAAGAATATCATTAGGGGTCATTTTATAATTGCATCTTTCTTTCTTTTTTTTGATAAGTATTCTTTGGTTTTACCTTAGGTCCCTGGGAGATCCATCTTGTGAAGAGGGCCTTAAGTTAAGTCAGTTGTTAGCGCTTTGTGCCACCATTGCCCTAGCATATCTTGTAGGTAGTACACCATTATAGACAAAGAATTTGTGGCTGCATTGGTGTTTACATCAATCTTTGAGAACTCTCAGAGTATCTCCCTGCCCCAAATACCCTGGAACATATGGGTGAAGGCTCTATTCAAGCACTGGCTTGGCATTTCCATCTAAGTTGTACAGGTGTTGCCTTCAGCAATGGGGTCTTGCTGTCAGTTTTTGGAAAGAAGCTTGGTTATCTCTGACTTCACAGCTAATATCCACATGTTACCGAATATGTACTATCCTTTTTCTGGGCCTGGGATAGTTTACTCAGGATTATGTTTCTCCAATTCCATCTATTTACCTCCAAATTTCATGATGACATTTATTTTTAATGGCTGAGTAACACTCTATAGAGTAAATGTACCATGTACTCTTTATTCATTCTTCTGTTTAGGGACATCTATGCTGTTTCCAAATTCTGGATATTATGAATAGAGCAGCAAAGGCCATGGTTGAGCAAGTGACTTGGTGGTAGGATGAAGCATCCTTTGGGTCTATGCCCAAAAGTGATGTAGCTGGATCTTGAAATAGATTGATTGCTACATTCCAGAGGAACTGCCACACTGATTACAATAGTGACTGTACAGGTTCGGACTCCCACCAGGAACATATGAGTGTTCCCCTTATTCTACATCCTCACAATCACTTGTTTTGTTGGTCTCAGCCATTCTGATAGTTTTGGAGTCCCACAGTAGTTTTGATTTGCACTTCCCTGATGGCTAAAAGTGATGAACATTTAAGTCTCTCTCAGCCATTTGAAATTCCTCTATTGAGAATTCTCTGTTTAGATCTGTTCCCTATTTTTTTTTGAAAAAAAAAAACTGGATAATTTAGTTCCTTTGCACATAGTTTCTTGAGTTCTTTATATATTTTATTAGCCTTCTATCAGATGTGTAGCTGGGGAAAACCTTTTCCCATTCTGTAGGCTGCTGCTTTGTCTGAATGATGCTGTCCTTTGCTACACAAACTTCTCAGCTTCATGAGGTCCCATTTATTAATTGTTGGTCTCAGTGCCTGTGCCAATGGAGTTCTGTTTAGAAAGTTCTTTTCCTGTGCCAATAAGGTCAAGGCTATTCCCCACTTTCTCTTCTATTAGGTTGAGTGCATCTGGTTTCATGTTGAGGTCTTTGGTCCATTTGAAGTTGAGTTTTGTGGATCTATTTGCATTCTTCTATATGCAGACCAACAAAAAAGTGACAGCTCATGCTGTTCAGGATGTGGAGTAAGAGGAACATTCCTACATTGCTGGTTAGAGTGCAAACCAGTACAGCTGCTATGGGAATTGGTGTGAAAGTTCCACCCAACTTGCCATTTGTTGAAGATTCTATATTTTTTCCCAGTGTGTATGTCAGGCTTCCTTATAAAAACAAGATGTCTACAGGTATGTGGACTTTTGTCTGGGTCTTCAGTTAAATTCCATTGACCAGTGTATCTGTTTTTATGGCAATATCATGCTTTTTTTATTTTATTTTATTTTATTTTATTTTATTTTATTTTATTTTATTTTATTTTATTTTATTTTTTTTTTAAAGATTTATTTTATTTATTATATGTAAGTACACTGTAGCTGTCTTCAGACCCTCCAGAAGAGGGAGCCAGATCTTGTTACGGATGGTTGTGAGCCACCATGTGGTTGCTGGGATTCCTTCGGAAGAGCAGTCGGGTGCTCTTACCCGCTGAGCCATCTCACCAGCCCCCTATTTTTATAGCTCTGTAGTACAACTTGAAATTGGGAATGGTGACACCTCCAACCGTTCTTTTATTATTCAAGGTTGTTTTGCAATCTTGGGTTTGTTTTTGTTTTTGTTTTTTTTCCCACATGAAAATGAAAGCTGATTGTCCTTTCAAGATTTGTGAAATTTGTGAAGGAATTTTGATGGGCATTGCCTTGAATCTGTAGATTGCTTTTGGCAGGTTGGCCATGTTTACTGTACTAGTCCTATAGATCCATGACCACAGGAGATCTTTACATCTTCTGATATCTTCTTTAATTTCTTTCTTCATTAAAAGGTTTTATTTTAATTATACAAGTTTTTCACTTGCTTGGTTAGTTTACCCAGAGGCATTTTATGTTATTTCAGGCGTTGTGAAAAGTATTGTTTCCCAGTTTCATTCCTAGATCATTTGTCATTCATTTATAGGAAGGCTACTAGTTAGTTATTGTGAGTTAATTTTTTGATTAATTTATTCTGTCATATATTATATCCCCATCCTCTCTTTCCCATCTCTCTCCTCACCTCACCCACCCCACCTCCATTTTTCTTCAGAAAATGGCAGGCCTCCCAGGGATGTCAATCAAACATGGTATACCAAGTTGCAGTAAGACTAGACACCTCCCCTCATATTAAGGCTGGATGAGGCAACCCAGGAGGGGAAAGATAGCCACAGTGGCAGCCAACAAGAGTCAGCCACAGTCCCTTGCTTCCACTGTTAGCTTTCCCTCGAGAAGCTAAAGCTACATAACTGTAATATTTGTGGTGAGGGCCTAGTCAGTCCTATTCAAGCTCCCTGGTTGGTGGTTCAGTCTCTTTGAACTCCTATGAATCCAGGCTTGTTGATCCTGTGTGTCTTCTTGTGGTGTCCTTGATCCTTCTGACTCTTACAATCCTTCCTGTTAACTTTGTATCCAGCTACTTTGCTGAAAGTGTTTATCAGTTGTAGGAGTTTTCTGGTGGGATTTTTAGGGATATATATATATATATATATATATATATATATATATATATATATATATATATAATCTGCAAATAAAGACGTTTTCCTTTCTAGTTTGTATCACCTGATCTCCCTCAGTTGTTTTATTGCTCTGGCTAAAACTTCAAGTACTTTATTGATAGGTATGGAGAGAGTGGACAGCCTTTTCATGTTTCTGATTTTAGTGGGATTGCTTTAAATTTCTCCCCATAAGTTGCTGATGACTATGGGCTTGCTGTAAACTCCCTTTATTATATTTAGGTATGTCCCTTGTACCTCTGATCTCCCGAGGACTTATATTATAAAAGGGTGTTGGGTTTTTTTTCAAAAGCATTTTCTGCATCTAATGAGATGATCATATGGATTTTTCTTGTGTATATATGGTAGATGACAGGCATCATTCTTAAGGATCCCCCAATTTGTTGTTTTTGTCTTTTTTTTTAAACTAGGCTTCACCTGTATCTGCATCAACAGCACTGGGATTAGAAACCTATGTGCCAGCACAAGTACTTCACCAACTAAGCTATGTCTTACAGCCCCCTCCAAACAGTCTTAGAAGCCATTTCACTTGAAATCACAGCAGAGGAGAAACAATAATTATAAAGTGAACACCAATGGTATCTAAGTCACAGGTCACAAGGATAGCATTTTAGTCAGTGAAAGGTGGAGAAGGTATAGGTGTGTCCCTGGGACCAGCCTCGCTTCCCACAGCTTCTGAGGACTTTCCACTCCAACCTTTTTTAAGTAGGTCTCCATATTTCCATCTGGACCTTCTACCTCCTACTTAGATGCATTGCTCTTACCTTTAAATGAATCAGTCTCCTGATTCCACTGTTTTCCTACTGAGAACCATCCACTGCAGAATAACTTTCTGCTGGCCCCACATGATAGATAGCACAGAGTGGGATTTTTTTTTTCTGGTATCTCCTGGCTTGTCTTCTTCCAACCTTTTCCACTGGGGCGAGCAGGAAGTAGTAAGCAGAGCCTATGCAAGGGCCCTCCCTGCCTCCATTAACACTCTTGCTTTCGGACATAGCAAAATCTGCTTTTTAAAAAGATTTATTTATTTACTTATTTACTTATTTATTTATTTTGTTCACATGTATGCATGTGTGCATGTGCCTACATGTGTATATGTGCACCATGTGTATGCCTGGTGCCAACGGAGTTTAGATGAATATATCAGTTTTCTTTGAGCTGTAACTACAGATGGTTGTAAATCACCATGTGGCGGGGTGGGGGGGTGGGGGGGAATGGAACCTGGATCCTTTACAAAAGCAGCCAAAGGCCTGAACCACTGAGCCATCTCTCCAGCCCTTAAGACATCACAACTTTAAAGTGGGAGAAAAAGAAACATTTTCCTGACTGCCCATAAATTAAGACTGTTCAACCACACAGCACAGATAGTGTGTACTTATTAGGCAGTTTATATATGCTGGTTCCTTTCTCAGCTCAGAGTCCTTGTCAAATGGGCTCATTATTAAGCTATAGCTTTAGTCATGGCTATTTCCTGGGCCACACAAATACCTGGATCCTGTTTGAATTTTCTGCTTGTTTGAATGTGATTAGTTATTTCATTTGTATATTCCAGAATATGCATTGAAGAATTGACTCAATGATAAATTATTTCTCCAGAATTAATAGTGGATATTTATTATAGTTTATTTTGGGGATAGCTTTGTTTACAGAAAAACACCACAAAGATAGGACAAAGAGCTCCATATACATAAATCCAGCCTACCCAGTAGTGTGGCATGTTCATTAGATGAAGCAATATTGATATGCCACCATTAAATAAAGTCCATACTATCTTTTATGTAGATTAGAAATCTTTAACTAGTAAACTTGTATCTGTTCTAGGATACCATGCAGAGTAATTCCCCAACATTTAGTTTGATTTTTCCTAAGTTCCTCTTGGCTATGACAATTTCTCAGACTGCCTTTGATTCTGATGATCCTGACAGTTTAAAGAACATAGATTAACTGCAATTTGACTTATTTTTTTTATAGGACTTCAATGGTGCTGTGTGTTTTGGAGAGAAAGACCATAAAGGTTAAATGTTACTTTAACCCCATAATGATATAGGTACATACTGTTATCATAACCGATCACTTGATGTTTATCTTGGCCACCATCTAGTTGAGGGAGTGTTGATCTGGTCACATTGTCTGAAAGGGATTCTTTGCTCTAACTTCCCTACTAAAAACCAAGTCTCTAGGCACAGGTGCCACCTGAGGGATTAGGAATTATGCTTCATTTCCTTGAAGGTAAAGTATCAAAATAAGCTATTTGAAGTTCTGCCCTGGAGATTTATCACTTATTTCTAATTTGCTTACATATTCATTCAGTCAAGCATTTGTTTATGCCAGTTAGGATTAACAGTAATGAAATTTCATCAAATAATTCAATAATCCAATTTTATCTTCGACCAGTGACATGAATTTCTGTGTCTATGGCTGTGGTTCCTAAGCATGGGGTGTGTGTGTGTGTGTGTGTGTGTGAAATCAGTGGATACATGTGGAATCTCTTCATTATAGTCTTTTTGTATATAATACCTTATGGTTTTGTACAATTTTCACTAAATGAATGATTTAGTGACACAGTGAATTCTACTATAAAAGGCACAGTAAAAGAAATTCATCAGTAAAAGAGTACAGAGTGAAAATTAAAATCTTCTGCTATTGCACCTTTGTACTCCTTTTCAGAGGAAGTCCTATAATTATTAAACATTTATTGATGTATATTTGTGTGGGCCTGAGTGGAATATATATATTGCATATGTGCAGGTACCTGCAGAATTAGAAGAGGATATTGAATCCCCTGGAGCTAGAGTTATACGTAGTTATGAGTTGTCAAATGCGGGTAACTGAATCCTGGATTCTTTACCAGAACTGCAAATGCTTCTAACCACTGAACAATTTCCCTAGCTTCTAGTACTTCTATTTTGATAAAAATTTCATAGATGCAGTGGCTGTCACTCTGCCACTTTAGATTCTAAGGAAAAAGGCCAGGAAGAGACAGGAGACTAAACCTAAAATGGTGTATGCAGGATGGGTCGAGCAGACCAAAGAACTATGGAATTCTTAATTCTAGCACTGCATTTGTTTAGCAAACTGTTCACCAAGATTTTGTTTTTCTGGTGTAGTTCTCTATTTCAACCTCTGACGAGCATACAGTGTGGCCATATCAGTCAATTTTATTAGTTGGAATAATCAAATAAGCTATGTCTACTTTAAGCAGATGTCTTTATTTAAGGTTATTATGTGGTGGGATATGTATGATTCCATTTATCCCCACTGCTAACCATGGCTTGAAGACATGAAAAATTTGAAATTCATTCACTAATGGAGAATATTTCCACATTCTTCTATTCTGAGGCTGACCATGTGACTTGCTTTGGTCAATGAGATGTTATTGTATAGATTTGATACAGGAGGACATTTAAGTAAGGACTTGCACGGTTCTCCTTCTGCTCATTATCTTGCATTATTCAAGAGAACATGACAAGCCCAGCTTGGTGAAGGATAAGAGACATATACTTTAGAACTAAGTCATGGCATATTGCAGCTGAAGCTATTCTAGGTTGATTGACAGCTACCTGACACCCAGACATCCATAATCTGAGTTGCAGCTAACCACAGCACAGATACATGAATATTTTCCAAAGGAGAAGAGAGGTTCAGCCTTTTTGGAAAAGACTGACACCTAGCTACTTTATTCAGTTGTTTTATTCAAATATTATACAAGGTTACTTGGAACTGGGAAAGGTTCCAACTACTAGAGTTACATTGTCTTTGCTGCCCA
>LR753425.1:220636-233014 GCA_902729485.2 Mus minutoides
TATATATATATATATATATATATATATATATATATATATATATATATATATATATTCATATATACTATAGGTTTGATACACACACATATATGTATATATATATGCTATAGAGTAAGAACTCCAGGTTTACCTGGAGTGTCTAAGGACCAAGGTCTGTGCAGTTGAAAGCTCCCATGTAGCACCAAGTGCAGACTTTCCAGAGAGACAACATTTCTTTAAGGTTCAAACAGTCTCAAAACAATTTCTAAGTCTACTGATTGACCCAAACATAGCAAAGGCTCTGCTGAAACTTTTTACTCAAAGCCATACACAAAGGCTTTACTATACATTTCACTATAGTGACATCATTATGACAATAAATAACTGGCACCAGCATTTTAAAGAATTTCTGGAAAGGCTATAAAACTCTTCTTTTTCTTTCTTTTTTTCTCCATTTATTTATTTATTTATTTATTTATTTATTTATTTATTTATTCATTTTCCATTCTGATTGCTGCGCCTCTCCCAGTCCACCCTCACAGAGTCACTATCCCCTTCCCCTCCCTTTCTCCTCTGAGGGGATGGGAGCCTTCCAGGGTATCCCTCCACCCTGGCACATCAAGTATCTGCAGGGCTTGGTTCATCTTCTCCTACTAAGGTTAGACAAGGCAACCCAGCTACTAGTAAATACCCCACATACAGACAACAGTTTCTAGGATAGCTCCTGCTTCCATTGTTGAGGGACCAACATGAAGATCAAGCTGCATGTCTGCTACATATATGCCAGGGGCCTAGGTCCAGCTTGTGTATAACACCCTTTTCAATGTTAAGTGGATCACAGCATCACCAATTAGACAACAGGATAGTTTTTAGATTGAACTTCACTTCTCTTAATGTGATACTAGGAATGCATATTAGGATCTTCACTTGGTGATTCACAGAGAAGGCAGTATTGCTACAATTCAGTGCTTGCAAAAATCAGTGATTTCCATATTCCATTAATACTGTGGATATTTGTAACTAGTATAACTTAAAACACATATTTAACTCTAGCTGCAAGAGAGTCAGGAAAACAAAGGGGAAAGTTTTGTTTTGTTTTATTTTCTTGTGTGTGTGTGTGTGTGTGTGTGTGTTTGTGGTGTATGTATGTTAAGCTTTCTATACTCTGAAGTACAAGAAGGCTTTCTAGAAAGAGATTGGAGAAAGACTCTGTAATATCTGTCATGGAGGTGTAGAGAAAAGATTATATGTCTTGATACCCCCTTGAATCTTCTATCTCTGCATAGGGTTGGTTAAACTGTGAATATTCCCACAACTTAAAATCCCAAGGGAAGAAGACTTGGGCCTTGGTCATGCTTTGTACCCGAGCTGCTATTCCAGTTCAAAGGCTCCAGAAAAGCAGTTTGTTTTTCATCTTCATGATGACAAAGGGAACAATCTGCCTCTCCCTCTTTTGTTTCTGGCTGAATAGGTAGTCTGTGAATAAGCTCAGGTTAAACATTTTACTTTCAATAGACTGAACACTGAAAACAAGGACTTTGACCTAATTTTTCCATTTTCTCTGTATAGGAGGGAAAAGCTGCAGCAAAAGCATTAAGAAAGGCTTATTGCCTGCTTCTTTTGAGGTGTGAATGCAAAGAAAGAAACAAATGCCTATACCATCCCATCTTCTACACTCATAAGTCAATCTCTGTGACCCAAATACCTTACAGGAGACCCATTGGGCTGATCACGTGTCAACTCATGCCCTCTCTTCAGGGGCTGATAACAGGTAAACTCATCCCCTCTCTTCAGATCTTCTGTAGTGCCTGGTATAGAGCACAGGGACACAATGGCTAGAGTAATTTTTACTAAATGAGAGAAGCCTCTGAGTGTAGGTGTATTTATTTGTAAAGTACCGTTTTTAGAAATTGGCCACATGGAACTTTTATTTGTTCTCCTTTCTCCTCCTGAAGATCATGTTCTAGTTAAATATTTGTTGAATGAAACATTTTCGTGACCTTTTGCATGTTAATGTAAAAGGAAAAACCATGTTTCTCCTGATATTAGAAAATTAAATAAGATAAACAAAATGAGAAAGATTTCATTTCAGCAGTGAGTGCATTTTTAGTTAGTTTTGATGAAAATTAGTATTTGGCTATGTAGGTACTGTTGGAACCTTGCCTGGTTACTAGTGAGAGTGGGAGGAAGCCTATTGGATGCTGGGTGCATAGCTTCATAAGCATATGGTCTGACAAAATTCCCCACAATGGCAATGTGACAGGTACATTTCCTTGCAGGAACAAAAGAAATTATGATATCTTTGTTGCCAAAACACTGTTTGGCCCACATGGCCTTGTGTATTTAGTCATTGGGTTAAAGATCATTGTGTATTGATAACAAGTCTAAATATGGGTCAATAATCTGCCTGGCCAACTAGGAGATTGTGGAAGCCACTCATTATTTTTGTTATTTCCTGAAGTAGTTTTCTTTGTATGTTATGACAAACATTCATGACAAGGTCAAATATATCTGGTCAAATAAGATGCCAGAGTAGAAGCAAATTTATACCCAGGGAATATCTACCAACACAGATTGTCTTTGTCTCTCTATAGACTCATCTTTGTTAGGCAACCAAATTTAACCACTGATCTTTGATGATATCATAGACTTTTCTCCTTTTTCTTACTCTCTTTACCCTCTCCAGAAGATCCCTCTGGCCTTTCTTGTAGTTCACTGGGCAAGGCCTTGTCTGATCTAGATGAAGGAAAAGCTTAGCTAAAAATCTCCAATTGTCTTGATTGGCTCGGCCTTTCTTTACTGTTCTTGCATCTAAATTTCCGAAACAGCTGTGGTTTTGTTTTGATGTCTAGATGAGCTTTCTATGTCCCCTAAGAGGATGACTAACAGTTTGGCTGTTAGTGCCTAGACAATACAAATTAACTGTGATTCTGCATACCAAAGCCTTACACACATAGTCTGTCTTTAGTTCCTGGGATATGGTCTCTGGAACTCCAGCAGAAAGCTACAACACTCGGGCAGCACCTCCATGCACACATAGACCTAACTTCTGACTTTGATCTTTAATGGGTGGTTTAGTGTAAGATGACTTTAAAACAAATCAAGATATCTTTGAGAATGAAAAGAGTTGGTGTTAATAATTACATCAACATATGAGGCATAAACTGGGGTAGAAAGTTCCAGACTATTTATTTCCCATCACATTATACAAACTAGCGAAACACATTTCACTCAAATTTTGTTTTGATTAGCACACACTTGCATATATGTATCAGGTTTAATATGATCTTTTGCAGTCTATAGTGATCAAACTAGAATAATTAACATATCCACCACTCATATATTTAGTGTTCGTATTTGTCTTTTGAAAACTGTTTTGAAACAGGGCACTGGCCTCAAGTTTGTGATCAATCTGCTTTTGCCTCCCAAGTTTGGAACTTATACATGGGAGTCACCATTCTTAGCTTCAAGCTACCTTCTTAATTTTGTATTCTGACAAGTATAAAGTCAAATTTAATCCTTTGTATAAGTCACCCCTGGGTACTGGCACAATTATTTTCTCTTTATATCATTCAATTTCCATTTTTTGCATTTATTTCAATGGTAGTGAGCTTTTCTTAGTTATTATAAACCGTTGCATTTCTAACTTACAAGTTAGAATATTTTAGTGTTTTATTGTGTGCACACATGCATGTATGCACCTGTGTTTGTGTGTAAATATGCAAATGTATGTGTATGTGTGGTGTGTGTGTGTGTGTGTGTGTGTGTGTGTGTGTGTGTGTGTGCCACAACGAGAGTGTGGATGTCAAGTTTTAGGAGTGGTTCCCACCTTCCAATATTTGGATCCTAGGGATGGCATTAAGGTCATTTGCTTGCTAGCTGGTGCCTCTACTCACTGAGCCATAAAAGTAGCCCCAGAAGGTAGAATTTAAATGATAATTAACATAGGAAAAGTCTTGTTTCCTTGTCATATAGGCTTTATAATCATTAAATACGACCAGAAACTGCTATTTCAAAATATATCTGAAGTCCATGGATATAATTTTCAAGTTAAAGGCAGAATTTATCATGGGGACTTTTAGGACCTTTTGTGTACCTGAGAGAAACACCGCTTTAATGTATAGTTTGGTAATGTTGAGACAAAGCCTATATCCAGCTATGTAAAAAATATTAAATGTTATATTTTAAAAAACCTGGTTTGACATTGTATCGCTGAAGGATTTTTAGTGAATTAATGGACGTTCCTCCTGGTTTTGTTCCTTTGAAAGGAGTGAGTTATAGGGCTAGTGATGTATGGGGCAGAGCCCTGGACAGAGGAGTTTTATCTGAGGAGAAAGTGGCTTTTCTTCTTCTTGGTAAGAGGGCAGGCTAGCGGCTGAAGCAGACGCCGTGAGCAGTCAGCCCGAGCCCCCTGAGGATGCTTGTGACTGATAAGCTTTCAGATTCTCTACTCAGAAATTATCTACTGCTTACCACAAGCCTTCAGTAACATTGAAAAATAATAGTTTAATCCTTTATATCAAAATGGCAGTGTTCTTGTTTTGATGGAAATAATGGGCCGATGAACAAGAACAAGAGAAAGTATTGCTGAGATAAGCAGAGGGCAAACCTACAAAGGAGACCAGAGCTGAGGAGCGGGCAGAAGACGGCAGAAATGTCTGTGGAAGATTAAAGAGGTGAGCCTAGCAATATGGAGGACAAATTATAACTTTTGAGGAAGTGAGAGGATCTAACCGATAGAGAGATGTCTCAGTGGTTAAAATCACTGGCTGCTCTTTGAGAGGACCTGGGTTCAATTCTCAGTACCCACATGTCAGCCTACAATTTTCTGTGAGTATTGACCTAGGATGCCTAACATGCTCTTCTTAACTGCATGGATACAAGGCAAGTGGGTGGTGCACAGACACATATGCAATCAAAACACCCATACACATAAAATAAAAATAAGTCTTCCTTTAAAAAGGCTTCTGATATGAACTAACCAGTACCCCCAGAGTTCGTGTCTCTAGCTGCATATGTAGCAGAAGATGGCCTAGTCAGCCATCATTGGGAAGAGAGGCCCCTTGGTCTTGCAAACTTTATATGACCCAGTACAGGGGAATGCCAGGGCCAAGAAGTGGGAGTGGGTGGGTAGGGGAGCGGGGGGGGGGTACAGGGAACTTTCAGGATAGCATTTGAAATGTAAATAAAGAAAATATCTAATAAAAAGTCATAATTAAAAAAAAAGACTTCTGAGAAAGCTGGGAAAAGTAGTGTACAAGGTACCTTCACATGTAGTTGTTTTAAATGACTTTAGTGCTATAATTGAGAGCCATAAAAACAATATCCAATTTGATTATGACCACTATAAAAATAAAATTCAAAAAGTGACAAGAATTCTAAAGTCAGTCAGGTGGCCCAGAGATTAACTGAAGAGAGTCACATGAAAGAATAATTGGAATTCAGGGAAAGTTTTGGTTAAGTGAAAAAGGTAAGTTACTTTTGCAGCATAAGCTAGTGGACCTCAAACCACTGTTGCAGAATCTCCTGTATCCAGAGTGAGTTTGGAATGACTAAGGCCATCTCTCAAGTCCTTGCTGTATCAGATCTGGTATCTTGACAACCTTATCTATGCTTTGAGAGGAAAACCCACAGTTTAATGATTTACTAATCCTATTTACACAGCCGTTATGATTGTGAGGTGAAGACAACTAGTTACGATTATCTGTCCCCTTTCCCTTTTTCATGTTTATAGAACCTGGTGTTGTGAGAACATGGATGCTCAGAATACAGATTACATCTGTAGTGTTCATTATCATTGAGTTTAACATATGGATTATTTTAATGAAGAGAAGAGAACCTGGCCAGCCTCAAAAACATGCTCCTTCTGTCTCAGCCTCTGGAGTGGTTGAATTACAGGCTTTTACCACCACTCCTGTCTCCCAGAAGCTATTTTTGAAGGAAGGAAAATCCATATCTCTCCACTTCCTCTTTCTTCCCTTGGGTTTTATTACACATGTGATGACAATAATTTTCATGACAGAGTAACCATAGCAAAGCAAAAATATGGAAGCAGCCTGGGTCTCTGAAATTGTTTGTGAAGTTGTTACACCAAGCTTCTTGTCTTTAGTAGATGAAAGTTACACCAAGAAAAATTAAAGTAGATTTAGTTGTTACACCAAGATTCTTGTCTTTATACTAAAGGGTTCATTTTTCCTTCTTCAGCTACTTTTGAGGATGAACATATTCCTGATTCATTTAGTGCAGAAGTCTCAACTCACTTAAAAGTCAGACTTTATTTTTTTATCTTTTCTGGTAAGTAGATTCCCTCCCCATGGAAAACATACAGAATTGTATCTATCACTGCTTTAGTGCTGTGACAATCACAAAATCTTAGTGACGTGCCCCCAGCAGGTTAGCCCAGATATGTTTTCATGGCAGTGACAGGGATACAAGAAATAATTTTTTATCAAGCCCTCAATTGCTTAATCTTTGTAAATATTTCAGCATCTAAAGACTGTACCTGAACTTAGACACAAATGGAATATGTGTGTCTCTTGATGGGAGGAATTGCAGTCACTTGCAGTCACTTGGCAAAAGGCATGAATGAGGTGCAGTGCAAATTGATCTCATTGATGCAGTCAGGCTAACTTCAATCCTAATGTTTTAAAAGTAGGCTTCATCTGCTGTCACCTGATTTTTTGATCTTAGCCATTCTTACTGGTGTGAGGTGGAATCTCAGGGTTGTTTTGATTTGCATTTCCCTAATGATTAAGAATGTTGAACATTTTTTCAGGTGCTTCTCAGCCATTCGGTATTCCTCAGTTGAGAATTCTTTGTTTAACTCTGTGCCCCACTTTTTAATGGGGATATTTGATTTTCTGGTGTCCACCTTCTTGAGTTCTTTATATATATTGGATATCAGTCCCCTATCNAGGAGCGGAAGGGGTCTTCAACCCTCTAGGTGGAAGAATAACATGAACTAACTAGTTCCCCCTGCGCTCATGTCTCTAGCTGCATATATGGAAGGAGATGGCCTAGTTGGCCATCATTGGGAGGAGAGGCCCCTTGGTCATACAGACTCTATATGCCCCAGAACAGGGGAATGCCAGGGCCATTACGTGGGAGGGGGTGCGTAGGGGAGCAGGGCGGGGATGCGGGAGGGTAAGGGAAAATTTCTGAATAACATGTGAAATATAAATGAAGAAAATATCTAATAAAGAGAAAAAAAAAGTAGGCTTCAAATAAAATCTGGGGACAGGCTTTTATAACACTGTCTGTAGACTTGGTAGCTGATGTATTTGTAGTGTTGAAGCAAATACATTGTGCTATCTCTAGTAAGAGACCTCCATTCTGATTCTGATTCCAATGTCAACCTCACAGTTTGGGGCATTGATTTTTAGTTTGTTAGATTTTGGAAGGTGGAAGACAAATTTACTGTCCTTAAATGTAATAATAAGAGAAGCTGAGGATTGCTAAGTTTTGAGCTAAAATTTAGATCCTTAAGCATGGACTACTTGTGAAGTATGTTGTTCGGGAATTTTCTAGAATAAGAACTTTCCCTGACAATTGTGTAAATGACTGTATCTCTAACCTTGTTCCCATCACTATCTGCTATTATGCTGTATGTTGTATGATACCTCTTTTGCCTACTAAGTGCCCTTTCTACAAAGGCAAGCATTCTGTTCTGCTTGCTATTGTACTCAGAACACCAGTAAAGTTGTTAGGCTTTTATCAGGTCCTCAAACATTTGCTGTAGCTCAAACAGTAGCTGTAACTGCATGCATAAGACAGGCATATCAACATTCAGTCATGGGGGCGGGATGCTCATGAAGCCCCACCCCTTTCCTGAGGATTGATAGGCAGTTAACTGCAGCTAAAGGGGGCAGAGCACACAAGGCCCCTCTCTTCCCCAGGGAGCTATAGAAAGTTAGTGGTTGCTGGGGGGTGAGGTGGGGGCATTATTTTGAACAATATAGCCACGGTGTCCTCTCACTTATGCTTCTTTTAGTAACCCTAAATAAATTCATTGTTTCACCAAAACAAGCAAAGACATTAAACTAGAAATGGGACTAGTTGGGAAGAGGGAATCATTATAAGTAAAAGCTGAACTTCTTAGGCAATATGATCAAACTACATTGTATATGCATATGAGAATCTTATAAAGAAACCCATCACTGAGTTGATCAAACTACATTGTATATGCATATGAGAATCTTACAAAGAAACCCATCACTGTGTTCTTGGAGGTGGGAACTGAAACAGAAGCCATGGAGGAATGCTGCTTGCTGGCTTGCTTCTCTTGGCTTGCTAACTGAGCCCACCCATATTCAAGTCTTTATTCAAGAAGATGTCCCATGGACTAGCCAAGCAGTCTGATGGAGGCCTTTTTCTCAGTTGAGGTTCCTCTTCCTAGACAATTAAAAACTCCACATCTCCAAAACTGAAATTGATTTCTGACACTCTAAAAGCCCCATAATGCACGAAAACTTTAGAATTATACATCTTTCTGTATCCTGGAAGATGGTATTTAAGATAAATTCCATTGAGAAGGGGTGAATACATCATTTTCAAAGAGTTGACAATGAAGGCAGTCATGATGAGTATTAGAATAGAGGAACTGGCCTGGAAAAAATGGGATATTCCTTTCTTTTTTGTTAATTTTTAGATAGGGTCTACCTATATTGCCTTGGGTAACCTGGAACTCACTGAGATCCTCGAACCTGTTTCTGGAGTGCTGCTGGGTTCAAAGGCATGTGTCACCACACTCTGCTGAAATGCTTGAATTTCTTAATATAGCTGTCAGATTGTTCAAACAGTAGACTCTAAAGATTATAAAGGAGGAGGTGAACCCTCAATTGCTTCTAAGCTTAAACAGTTTGGTGGAAATGTACCTTGTAAAGTACTTAAGATAAAACAAGTATCTTGATGTATCTAATGGAAGTAGCATGCCACTTACAGCTAGTGCATAATGGCATCATTTTTCAATTTCTGCAATCTGTTTCCTACTCTCTGTTTAGCTCCCTCTTGCCCAAATATTGCCTTCATCAAGGCATAGACATTTCTTCACAGGCTGATTTTTAGTGAAATGTTGTCTGGGACTGAAGATAAAATTTGGTGAGGGTGAACTCACCATGTTTCTTGATTCCCCAAGGGCTGAACACAGAACTCTCCAGTGAGTAAAGAGAGAGCATTCAGTTGTTTATGGACTTGTACATCAATCCATCTACCCATTCACCCATCCACATGTACGCATGCAGCTATACATAGCCTACCCATTCATTCATCCATCTATGCATCCATCCATGCATCCAACCATCCATCCAACCCTCCATCCATTCATCCATCTACCTACCACACCCCTGTTTTCATCATAGCACTAGTAGTCAAGAGTGAAGATTCATGTAGCTAGTAAGGACTAGCTACATAATTTCTAAAGTCATAAACCATTTGGGCCTTGTTTCTTATTCTACAAAATCACATAGTAAAAGTGATTGCATTAGTTACCTATTACTGTGTACAAAATTACCTCAAAACTTGATGACTTGAAAGAACAACATTTGTCACCTCACCATTTCTGTGGGCCTACAAGACAGACAGAGATTCCCTCTTATTCAAACTCCCCAAATCATGATGTTGACCCATGCAACTGTCTAATGTAGGGCCTCTCAGGATCACTTATGAGGATGCTGTCAGGTTTTAATCTTGAGGACTGTAGGACTTAGTCTCAATTACCCCAGAGTTGGTGAATAGAGACTTCTCTTCATCCCCTTTATTGTGGCCCTCCGTATAGGGTTGCTCACACATCATCCTTATTGATAGATATGAGCCAAAGGACCAGAAATGATTATCAGCAAGACCAAGGACTCAGTCTTTTGCAGTCTCAACTTCTATTCATGAACAGTGAGACTGTCTGTCCAGCTCATACTTAAACAAGTGGTACTACCAAGGTCTAAAGAGGAGTTGGGCATGGTAACACAGGCCTGTAATCCTAGCTACTCACTATTCAAAGGCAGGCAGATTTGGAAGTTCAAGGCCATCCTGGGTAACCTAGTGAGACTGTCTCTCAGAACAAAATATAAAAGGGGAAAAAAGAGGGCTGGTAATATAGCTTTGTGTTTGAGCACTTGCCTAATATAGCATGGGTCCTGGGTTCAGTCTTCAACATTACAAACAAAAGGACTGTGTTGACTTTGGAACCAATGAAAGTTAACCTTCACATTAAAATTATAGGACTTAAGCATGTAAAGTAAAAAAAAAACAAAAACAAAAACCCAAAAAACAAAACAAAAACAAAAAAAAACCCAAGTATCTTTTACAAAAAGTTTATGTTCACTGAATTATTAAACTCAGTCATGTTTATAGATAAAATATTCATATGATATGTGTTATCTATACACAATAGTTTGATCTCTCTGTGTGTATGTGTGTTTGTGTGTGTGTGTGTGTGTGTGTATGTGTGTGTTGTTACCAGTAACATAACAGCTTCAATATGAAATCCATTTGGAAGCTTGCTTTTTCTTTTCTACATTTACATATGCATATATATATATATGAGACAGGGTCTCACTACATTGCTCTGACTCATTCTGGAGAGGATAGATCATGTCAACCTGTCACAGAGACTCACTTGCCTCTGCCCCTGGAGCACTAGGATTAGTCCAGTTGAAACATATATTTACTTATTTTCATTTTGTATGTATGACTGTTTGGACTGGATCTCTGCAAGTGCACCACATGCGTGTCTGGGGCTCACAGACTCTAGATGCTATCTGCACAGATCCCTGGAACTGGAGTTACAGATGTTTGTGAGCAGCCATGTGGGTGCTGGGGATTGAACCCGAGCCTCTGCAAGAGCAGTTAGTTCTCCGAATAACTGAGCCAGCTCTTCAGCTCCTCTTTTCTATTTTTTTTTTCTAAATAAAAAGACAATGAGCTCTTTTCTCTATCTTATCCTGAGTGTTTCTTCAATTTCTCTCCTTTGTTTGGGTAGTTATATTTCCTTGGCGTATTCGACTTGCCCTTTCAAAATTTGGAGTTACAATAGTCTCTGTCAAGTGTTTTGTATATTTAAAACTGTAACATATGCCTTCTATCTTCTGTTATGACTCTGTGCTTAAGTTGTTAGAAGAATTACTTGCAAGCCCTTAGTAAAGGGAAAAGGAAGAGTGGTTTAGTCAATGTAAGCCCAACGTGTGAGATGTGCTCCTGACTGCCTAAGGACTCAGGAAGCTTCTCTTAAAAAAATTAAAATCAGATTCACAGGCAGACTCCCAGTAGGGTGCCTGCCCTTTTTCTGTACAGCACCACCAAGCAAGCAAGCCACCTATATGTGAGCATGGCCTATACAGCCCCAGTTCAAATTTAACAAAAGCTTTCTTATAAAATCTGTATATATAAAGTCAATATCTGTAAATGCCTTTTCTGTCTCCTTTTGATTGCTCTTCTCTAAAAGCAGTTAACATTCTAATGTTTTGACCTGTTAATTGGCTTTAAAATGTGACCGTATTTATGTCTCTTGCTCACCTCAATGTATGGTTTAAGAAATACATGGCAACTAATCAACCAATTTTTTAAGTTTACATTTTGCTAAACTATAAATATTGCCAATCAACTGAGAAATTTAGCTGGTAATTATTATAAAAAAGTAGGAGAGGGAAATGAACACCTCGCCCTAATTCTAAAACTCCACAGTTTGAGAAGTAATACATTAATCTATTTCAAGACTGTTAATGTAAAATATACCAGTGCAAGACTATATAAGCGGGTTCTCTGGGGCAGGCAAAGACTAGGCTGTCTAAGAGAGAAAACAGAAAGCATGCTGAGAGACTGAAAGCAAGTTATTGGGTACAAGTTGACAGCTACTGTTGGGTGGGAAGGAAACCAAAGTTGGTAGTGTAGGGCTGACTTAGGCATTTCATAAGATTCCTCCCATCTTCCTTAGCCCTCCCACTGTCCTTATCACTTTGCCCATATGTTTACCCCTGAACAGGTCTTTTCCTCTCCTTGGCTATTCCCATGAGAAACGAAATAGCCCTCTTAGGAAGTCTGCTTCTGTTTTCCCTATCTGTATATAAGTTTTAAACTTTTGAAACTTTTTTTTTTTTTTTTTTTTTTTTTTGGAAGTATGTCTTTTTTGGGGGGGGGGTTTTTTTTTTTTTTTTTTTTACTTTTTTTATTAGATATTTTCTTAATTTATATGCTACTCTGAAAGTCCCCTCCCCCCTCCCCCTCCCTGCTCCCCTGCCCACCCACTCCCACTTCTTGGCCCTGGCGTTCCCCTGTATTGGGGCATATAAAGATTGCAGTACCAAGGGGCCTCTCCTCCCAATGATGGCTGACTAGGCCATCTTCTGTTACATATGATGCTAGAGACACGAGTTCTGGGGGTTCTGTTTAGTTCATATTGTTGTTCCTCTT
>LR753425.1:238760-319753 GCA_902729485.2 Mus minutoides
GGTCCCTGATTTTAGTGGGATTGCTTCCAGCTTCTCTCCATTTAGTTTGATGTTGGCCACTGGTTTGCTGTAGACTGCTTTTATCATGTTTAGGTAAGGGCCTTGAATTCCTGATCTTTCCAAGACCTTTATCATGAATGGGTGTTGGATTTTGTCAAATGCTTTCTCAGCATCTAAGGAGATGATCATGTGGTTTTTATCTTTGAGTTTGTTTATATAGTGTATTACGTTGATGGAGGAGTGTTCCAATCTGGGTGTTTATATACAAGCTAGTTCTAATGCTGCCAAGCAGAATTGAGACAACATTGATGAGCCTCTGATTTTTTGAAAGAGGAACATGAATGGACAAGACAATAAAACATTTCTGCAGCCTGCAATTAGACCCTGGATCAGGTGGTAACCTTTGAAATCAATTATTTTTTGTGACTTAATTATCCTTATGAATTCTTCTTTAGAATTATAGACTTTTAGGCTTGATCCAATTAGGGCAGTTTCAATCAATGGAGTTATGAGATAAAAGGGGGTCCAATCTAATCAATAATCCATCCAAACCAGAGGTTGATCTGCACTTGATCCTCATCAAGATTTGATTCAGCCTGATCAGTAGCCAGCCTGATCCAGGATTATCCAGTCAGAGCTTGATATAAACAATGGCTAATCTGATAAAAACTGTTACAAATCAGGGTTTTGATCCAAGTACTGGCTAATCTAATAAGGGAATTGACAGTGCCTAATTTTACTGGGGCTAATCTTTTCAGGGATTTATCCCAACTGAGACTGATCTAATCTGATGTTGATCCAAACAGTGGCATATCTAATCACTGCTTTATTGCATCCAGGGTTGCTATAACCAATGGCTAATAGAATCAGCGCCTTGATTTAATCAATGGCTAATGATTACGGGCAATTATTCTGAGAGTTGGATATGTATATAATACATAATATAACTTAGCCAAGGATGACATATTTCACACAAAAGTCCACCTAGGAACATGAAATGAGATGGAAAAGTTTATGGGACTCTTGTAGTCAATATATATTCTTGCAGTGTTTATTGAACTGTCTTTAGGGACCTGAGGAAAGTGATCCTGAGGAAAGTGGTCTGAGAAGCTGTGAAAGGACAGGAGTCTTACTTGGGGAAAACAGGAGTAAACTATTGTAATCAAGGGTAAATACCAGAGTCTGGGGAGGTCAGTCATTCCTGCAAGCAAGTATATACATTTTTTTTTTTCCGAGGCCTCTTTTGGAAATAAAGCTTTAGGAAAAGTTGTAGAGGGATTTTCTTATTCGTGCCTAGAGTCTGTGTGGTTGCTATGATTATATGAAGGATCAGTTGAAGGTTTTGCTTCCTTTAGTTACTCATGCACAAAAATGTGTGTGTCTATCTCTATTATCTCTATTATCTGTCTACATTTATCATCTATCCATCTATGTATGTATGTATGTATGTATGTATGTATGTATGTATGCATGCATGCATGTATATATTATGCATCTATCTATCTGTGATGCTCTGCAGTGACCTTTTCATGGAGGCTTAGAGAGATATGGCACTGGGTTATTAAGTGACCAGAGTGACTGGCAGAGCTCATCAGGGGTTCCCATTTCCTAGGGTCACTGTTCAGCAGCAATTGAGACCAACCCCTTACCACACTCAAGCTGTGCTCTGCTACTCCTCATTGCTATTTCTGTGGCCAAGGTGGCAAGCTCACCCTGTACTCTGGGCAAGGCACCCGAGAGTTGCCTTTAACCACTGACTGACTGATAAGGAGTTGTGGATAAAATCACCACAAGTTCTTGGCTCTACTATTAAAGTATCTTTGAAATGTAAATTTTCATTTTTAGCTGGTTACCATGCAGTGCTGTTTTTGTTGATCTGAGTTTCACACACTAAAATACCAAGCCACGTTGAGGCCCAGACCATTTTCAAATATAACCATATAGACTTTGGGTAGAATAAATTTCTAACATCAATTTTAATTGTGCCTCCTATCTTAGGAAATCAATTTCTTAAAATTCCTTTCAGGCAAAAAAAAATCTCTTCATTTATATTTCATCTTACTCATCCCTTCCTTTACTATGATTTTGGTTTTCTTGATGTTAAGGATAACTATCGTGGTAGGCTTAAATTACCATTAAAATCATTAGTGTTGCATGTTTTCTAATATTTTGAAATCATTTAAATGCATTATTCACACACCTGAATGGATTAGATGTGACTTGTGCAAGTAATCTTATCATAATAAGCCTTTCATAAACATAAGCATGAATTATTTCATCAGTACATTCTTTCTGTCCATAATATGTCAGCATTTTAAGTACATATGCAGATTTTTCTGGCATTTTCCTTTATGATTATGTATCTCTTTAAGAAACATATCACATTATTTCAGACTTCTCTTAATTTTATCCACTGTCGTCTCCTATCTAAGTGAGTCATGTCAAGTATTACATGCCACTTCTTTTGACAATTCCCTGATACTTGAGGTAATTTCCATGCATTCTGTTCCTCCTAGTTCTTTGATGCATTATAAGAAGCATACTACATTGACTGATGAGAAGAGACTGGGAGGATGCTCAAATTAAATGCCGTTTATGCTTGTCGTTCATCCCATATTGCAAAGCATCCCTCACAGATGGCTTATGTTTCCTCATCTGATTATGGTCCTTTCTCTGCTCTGTGTTTGAATGGCCATTCTCTTCAGACTTCTCTGTCTTTTGTGGGCTCTTCTGTCCTTTTTCTCGATTTATGTTTCTGTATATCCTCAGATCAGTTTCACCTAAGACTTTTCTGTGTGTGAAGCTCCTGGATCTTCATTTACAGCTGCTTCTCCTAGCAACAGGACCTCAGTCCTTAGCTGTTCCATATGGCAGGGAATTTCTTCTCAGGACCCCTACAGTCCTTATCTCCTTGCCTCTTCCCCCTCCTCTCATCTCTACTTGATTGCTGTGATCATCTCTTTCGGTCACCCTAAGTCTTACAATTTCACTAATTCTGTTCTTATTCCTGGTTCCCATTGGTTTGCAATTTTAAACAAGGGCCCTTACATTTCTCCACTCCAAAGCTAGTCTTAGACCCATCGTCAGAATAGTATTTCACTAACTGAGAAAGCTGTCTCGCTTTTATTTGACTTGGAGTCTTCTCTTACAGAGAGGAAAGTGTCTGGAATTTAAGTAGCACAGTTGTTCTGTTAGTTAAAAAGAACGACAATAGGAGCTCCTTGCTACTGAGAACATCAGCACAGATTTGGGAAGGAGAAATATAGAGGAACAACAATATGAACTAACCAGAACCCCCAGAGCTTGTGACTTCCCTAACTTGCTTATGACCTGGTAGTATATATAAGCCACAAAACTTCTTTCCTCTCCTAAATTGCTCTCAGAATGTTTTATCACAGTAATAAAAATGAAACTAGAACAGTGTGCCATTGAAACAAATTTTCTCCTTACATTATCTCTCTTTTTTTTTAATTTTGAGAATTTTATATATTAGTACCATATTTATACAACTACTGCACACTCTTTCCCTAACTTCTCTCATGTTCTACTCCATCTAAAATTATTACCTATTCCCTAATTATTGTTACACCTGCACCCTACTGAATCCATTTAATATTGCTCTTAACCTATCAGGTAGCTCATCCCTAGAAAAATGGATTCTCTCTTTTTCAGCAGCCAGTGGTTATCTGTAGCTCTTTGCCTATATGTGGGGCCTTAAAAATGTCAACCATCCATGTTGGCAGGTTGACTGGTGTCATTATGCTGGTATTATTTAGGCCACCAAATTGTTGAGATTTCATGTCTAGAAGAGTATCTCACAGCAGGTGTCCTGGCCTCTGGCTCATATAACCTTTACACTCCTCCTTCCACATTTCCTGAGCCAGACAGGTGAACCCAGTAGGTAACAAACACCATGAAGTTTGACAGTTGCTGGACTGTTGCCCTTTTTAAATTGGCTAAAGCTGGTCATCTAAATGACAATGTCAGGAGGTCTTTTTGGAGTGCTAGGTTTCTTGGCTGAACAAGGTCAAGGTGAGAATCCTGACTGTGGGTTTGTAGACTTTCTTTTATATTATTAGGTATTTTGTTTTTATGGCTCTATTTTCCTTCTGGTGTTTTAAGGCCATTTAAACAGCTCAAATAAATCTTTCCGTTTACTGTTAAAGTCAGTCAAACATCCTTAGAGTCTTGAGGAAATGTCTCAGCCCCTTTAATTTTTCCCCTTCAAGTTGTCTCCTCTGCTGGGATGGGTCAGGGCCTTGGTGACCATGTGTCTTCTCTCTGTAGTGGCCCATTAGGAGAACCTCATTGTCTTATACAGAGGACTAGAGTTTAGTTCTTCATAAAACTGAATATTAATAAAATCAGAATTTAATATTAATAAAATCAGAATTTATTTTAAAAACCAGTCAGTGCTTTTGTCCCCTTTAACCATCATATATGTGCCACGCTTAAGTTTCATCCTCTACAGTTTTTTGACTTACTTGGAAAGCCTTGTTTGTATCAGCTCCTATTGATACTTGGTCTTACATGAGTCTGAGAATTATAGAAAGTTATATTTTGGCAAGAGGTGGCCAGGGTAGCAAAGCTTTCAATGACTTTGGATAGTAAATTCATCTTACGTAAGCAAAAACACTGAAGTAAGACAATACATAGCTGACTATCTTTATAAGTTGCCCCTACACTTGTGGTTTTGGATATAATGTGATCTGATCTCCCGAAGAACTGAGAGACAGTAAATAGGTACACTTTTAGTAACTACTTGGGGTAGAATATGAGTATCTACTGGTGATGACTAGATGAGAGACTTCCTATTGTTTCTCATAAAGGCAATGTAGACTCCTAGCATTTGTATTTCTTATAATATTTTCAGAGAGTTAAATGGGGTTAGATAAGATTTTTTTTTCTTGTTCCCAACATCTGTGACCTTGAAAAATAGGCCCTTTCTGTGTTTTGAGATGCTAGGATGTTGCTGCCTAAAGTTAATATCTGTCAAATGATTTGTTCTGCAGTAGTTCATTTTCATCTCAGTGTAATCATTCTTTGTAACCAGGGGCAAACCCAAACGAAACCAAAACACACACTGTTCTACAAAACAAACAACAATACTAAAATTAATAATACGATATTATTTATAGGCATTTTGCCTGCATACATGTCTGTGTACCATATGCATGAGTGCGTTTGGTCCTTTAGGACTGGAATTACAGATGGTTATGAGCGACCTTGTGGATGTTTTGTATTGAATTCAGGTCCTCTGGAAGAGCAGCCATAGCTCATAGTAGCAGAGCCATCTCTCTGGCCATTATTATTTTATTTTTATCATTATTTTTTAGAAATTCTCATGTTTAATTTTTATATTAAAAATGTAATTCCATTATTGTTCACCTTTTCCCCCTCTCCAACATCTTCCATGTACTTCTTTGGCTTTTTTTCAAATTCATGATTACTTTTTCTCTATATTATATATAAGCTTTGATTAGATAAATCTATTTTGTAGTTAATATCAAGCACTATACAGAATCCTAATTGTTCAAAGTGCTGAAAATAAGTAAGTGTTGTGTGTTCAGCAATAAAGGATACATCTATATCACCCTATCAAAGGCTCAACGAACATCACAGGAAAGTGGAAAAATTATAAGTAAGGAGGAAGAGATAGATACACACACACACACACACACACACACACACACACAATTATAGGGTGGTGCTACACTTGTAAAGTCTCAGTAACATGACTGCCTAATCAAGACTGCAGTAGACATGCTAACATGGAAGGTGGAAATGTCAGGGGTCACAGTCTTAGATAAAGTACTAAGTAATGTTGAGAGTGGGCGAAATATCCTTTTCCTAGGATTTCCCTCCAACCAATTAACCAATACCAAAAGTTCTAATATAATACATATACATTGTAATATATGGGGTTTGAGTGAGAATGCTCCCCTCCCATAGATGCATATGTTTAAATGTTTGGTCTCTAGTTGGTGGAACTGTTTGTGAAGGACTAGAAGGCATGTCCCTATTGGAGGAGGTGTGTGACTGGGGGTAGATTTTGAGGTTTCAAATTCCCATACCATTCCCAGTTAGTTCTCTCTCTCTCTCTCTCTCTCTCTCTCTCTCTCTCTCTCTCTCTCTCTCTCCCTCTCCCTCTCCCTCTCCCTCTCCCTCTCCCTCTTCCTCTCCCTCTCCCTCTCCCTCCCTCTCTCTCCTTCCTGCTTGTGGGTTTTGTGGGTAAGATGCCAATCCTCAGTGCTCCAGTGCCATGCCTGCCTGCCTGCTGCCAGTGCTCCCTACCATGGTTATGGATTCACCTTCTGAAACTCTTAGCCTTCATTAAACATTAAATATTTTTTTCTACAAGTTGCCTTGGTTATGGTACTTAGTCAGAGTAGTAGAAAAGTAACTAAGATAGAAGTTGGTATCTGTAGTGTGGTATTGCTGTGTTGGGCCTGTCCATGCTGTGTATTTTTTTTAATTTTTCCAAAATTTAATTTAATTAAAAAATGTTTAAATTAGTCATTCTATTTGTTTACATCTCAAATGATACCCCATTTCTTGGTTACCCTTCCACAAGCCCCCATCTCACAACCACCCTCTCCTCCCTTCCCTGTGCCTCTAATGAGGGTGCTCCCCTACCTACCCATGCACTTCCACCCCACTGTTTCAGCATCACCCTACACTGGGGCATCAAACCTCAAGAGGACCAAGTCTGATGGTTGGCTCCAAGCATCCACAGCCACACTGGTCAGTTGCTGGCATGCTGTGTATTTTGATGAATATAGTAGACTTAAGTATTAACAAGGAAAGCAGTTGAATGCTGTAAGTGGGGTTCAGTGGGCCATTCTAGTGGAGCCTGGAAAACAGTAGGGTTGAGAGCAATATGTACTATAGAGGCACAGACCAAGATGTTTCAGAGGGGAACAATATTATCAACTGGGCTAGATACAATTCATGTGCTATTTTAGAGAGAGTGTGGCTAGTTTTTGCCCATGTTCTAAAAATCTACTTGAGGCTAAATAGAAAAGTAGGGTTCTATTTTTTTTCTTTTTTTTTCTTCAGAGGAGATTTTTTTCCCACATTTTTTATTATATATTTTCTTAATTTACATTTCAAATGCTATCCTGAAAGTTCCCTCTACCCTCCCCCCACCCTGCTCCCCTACCCACCCACTCCCACTTCTTGGCTCTGGCGTTCCCCTGTACTGGGGCATATAAAGTTTGCTAGACCAAGGGGCCTCTTCTCCCAATGATGGCTGACTAGGCCATCTTCTGCTACATATGCAGCTAGAGACACGAGCTCTGGGGGTTCTGGTTAGTTCATACTGTTGTTCCTCCTATAGGGTTACAGACCCCTTCAGCTCTTGGGTACTTTCTCTAGCTTCTCCATTGGGGGCCCTGTATTCCATCCTATAGATGACTGTGAGCATCCCCTTCTGTATTTTCCAGGCACTGGCCTAGCCTGCAGAGGAGATTTTTAAGAGAGCTAAGTTGATTTTGTTGTGTGTTTATTAATGATCATTTTATGCAGATTTATAACAAAAAAGAGCAAGTGGGGCAAAAAGAAATAAAAAATGTAAAGGTTGAGGATAAAAACAGAACTAGTCAATTTAATGTTGGAGCTTTTATCTTGAAAAGGATAAAGAGAAATTGAATAAAGGGAATAGGGCCCTCTGAGTAAGATACCCACCTACCTGCAGCTTGTGAAAGGAGAAGGTCTATGAAATTATCTGCCACTAAAGAACAATAACAAAAGAAAGGTTATACAAATGAATTTAAAGTTCCATTCTAATCAGATGGTAATTTGGGCTTCACTCACCCACGTGGTTCTGGCTTTAGAATGATAAAGGATAAAGGAGTAAGGGGTTATGGAATTTTCCTCAATGGTAAGGAAGGCTACTGAGGCTAGAGATGTGGCAGGGGAATCCCTGCATAAAGAAAAGGGGAGGCTATTGTGTGGAGCTGTGAACATTAAGCCTGGATTGTATTGGAGACCCTGAAATGTTGATGCCAGATCTGTGGGTTATCTTCCAAAGAGAACTGCAGAGTGACACTAGCCTAAGAAAGAGAATTGTGTTGATTCGAGCAAATCACAAACAGTTGAGCTATCAGATTCAGGATTTGAAGTTTGTTCTGCTGGGCCTTTGGCATATTTGATCCAGTATTTCCTCATGATGTCTCCGTTTATCAATCTGGAATGGTTTTATATATATATATATATATATATATAAAATGGTAATATATATATATATATATATATATATATATATAAATTACCTGGACCTTTAAACAATTTTGATACTGAAAGACTAAGAGAACTTTTGAAATTGGAATACATGCATTTTGGATTATTTAAATAACCACAAGCCTATGGCCAGGGAGTGAAATGTTATATTTTGAATGAGAATGAAGACTAAAGGGTCGTATGCTTGAATAATTGGTTCCCAGTTGCTGAAACTGTTTGGGAAAGATCAGGAGGTGTGGCCCTATTGGAGATTTGTCGTTGAGGTTATGCTCTCTCTTTGCTCTCTGCTTATGGATTAAATGTAAACTCTAGCTAGTGCTCCAACACCATGTCTTCTTGTTGCCAATTTATTGTTACCAGGTTTCTACCTTGAATTCCTCCTGTCTTGGCTTCCTTCAATAAACTGTGATCTGCCATATGTAAGCCAAGTAATCCTTCACAACCTGAATTTGCTTTTTTATCAGGGTCTTTATAGCAGCAATGGGATTCTAAGACAGTAGCCCAGGGTGGTTTCAAATTTATAACAATCTGCTTACCTCTGTCTGTTGAGTGCTAATATTATAGGCATGAATCATCACACTTAGTTCTAGAAAGGGGATTTTAATGAATGCACATCTATTGTTATATTTTGAGTTGGGAATAATTTCTTTTATTTAAAGAATGATCCATTATGTAAGCTACAATAAAGTAGTGCTATTCATTACAATAAAATGGTGATAGTCTCATTTTAGAACTATGATGAAGGAAGATCATTTATATATACTTTTTTCACAAATGATTTTATTGTAATTCTGAATATCTGCTCTTTCTAGAGAAGTATAATATTTTAGGAGATCGGTACAATAAAATTAATTTTCTATTTTTAAAGAAAACTAGATAATTTGTAGTTTCTTGATATGAAATTTATAAATCATCTTTTTTATCATAGTAATATGATTTTTTGGAGACAGTGTCTTACTCTATTGCCTCAGCTGATCTAGATTGGCATCAAATTTACAACAATCTTTCTGACTAAGTCTTCTGAGTGCTGGATTATGTGTAGGACACCATGCCTAGTGGTTCATTTTTTTTTCTTGTAGCTTTACTGATAAAACCTATGTACAAAATGTCACTAAATTAAACTATTTACTGTATAAGATTTCTATTGAATGTATGCAATTATTTATTACAATAAACAAGACATTACTGCTTTTCCTTAATGTCTCTGGCCAATTCATAGTCAATGCCTTTCCCCTAGACATAGGTAATCACTGATTTTCTTTCTTTCAGAAGAGGTTTTTCATTTTTAGATTGTGTGCTTATAATTATGCTATATGTGGCTTTTGTCTATGAGAATAAATAACCATAGATATTTAGAAGATAGTCCTGCTATGTCAGTTTACTTAAAACATCTGTAATAAGTTTCCTGCCTGGTCTTGTGACTTCTCCAGACCTTGAGTGTTAGCTGGAAATACTGTATCAGGCCTGAGTTGACTCTACCCCTCCATGGAGGCAGCCTCAAATCCAATTATAGGACAGTTGGTTATCCCCACAACAGTCATGCCATTATTGCACAGGTTGGAAAATCTTCCCATTCACAGCTAGCTAAGACAAACAATGATTCCTTTCTCCCTAAGCATCCTTTGATGGTTCAGATGATAGCCAGCAGGAAGGAAGTTTCCAGATCAGTGCCAGCCTGCTTTTTTACAGCCAAGGTGTGTAGTATATTTTGTAATATGATCTTAGTTCTGCTAGGCAGCCAACAATAAGAACTCATATTACTGGAGGCCTCTGGACCCTCCATGAGCCACTCCTGTGGAGTATCTCATACTTGGGATTGTTAATTCCCCAATCCAGAACACATGTCCTCCCTACCTAAACCTTTCCACCTATAGTATTCTCTCTTTTTTATTTTCTTTTTTTATCATTGCTCTACTATCTTCCCTCATATAAGGTACTCTCCTCAATCTCCCTTAACTTCTATCATGGCTTCCATCATGTTCTCATGATGTTCAACATGAACAAGCATTCCATGTTCAACAACAAGAATTTAAAGAGCAGAAGCCAATATCCACACACAGGAAATAATATGTGAGTGCTCTCTCTCTCTCTCTCTCTCTCTCTCTCTCTCTCTCTCTCTCCCTCCCTCCCTCTGTGAGTGTGTGCTTGTATTTTCAGTTCCATTCATTTCCCTACAAATTTAATAATTTCATTTTTTCTTTTCTTTTCAGATGGATAAAGTTCCTTTCTATATGTACTATATTTCACATATCCATTTATCACTTAATGGGCATCTAGGTTGCTTTCATTTCCTAGCTATTGTGAATACGGTAGTAGTAAACATGGCTGTGGCAGTATCCTTGTTTTAGGGTAGTAAGTTCTTTGAATATGTGACCATGAGTGCTATATAGTGTCATATAATAATTATACAGCATTATATAATTTTATATGGCAGTTTTACTTTTAGTTCTTTTGAGAAATCTAAGAATAATTTCAAAAATGGCTGGATTACTTTACTCTCTCACCAATAGTATGTAGGTTTCAATTTGAACTTTTCAGATGGTGAAGGCAGTTGAGTAGAAACTGTTCCCAGCAATTTGTATTTCTTCCTCTGAGATCTCTCTCTCTGTTTAGTTCTGTAGCATATTTTTAAAAGAGTTTGTTTGTTGTTGTTTTCATGGTGTTTACTTTTTGAGTTCTTTGTATGTTCTTGCCAGTATTCTTCTGGATGTACACCTGGAATTTTTTTTTTCCTATTTACAATTTTCTTATAGCATTTTTTTTTTTTTTTTACAAAACAAGTAAATTTGTCTACTTTGTTAGTTACACATAGCATCAGTATCAACTTTACTTTAGAATCTGTTTTTTGATCTGATAAGAAGAACATGTCATCCAAGTTAGTGTATGTGATGGTTAGTGTTGATTGTTAACTTGATAGGACCTGGAATCAAATGAGAGCCAAGCATCCAGGCACACCTCTGGGGGATTATTTAGGTAAGGGTAGCTTCTATACAGGCTGTGAGGTGTTATCTTGGTTAGGTTAATTGAAGTGGGTGGACCCACTCTAGAAGTAAGCAGTGCCATTCCCTGGGATTGAGTCCTAAACTCATAAAAAGGAGAAAGCTTGCTGAATGACCGCTGCTTCCTGACTATGGACACAATATGACTGGCTGCTTCCAGCTCCTTCTGCCTTGATTTTTTCCCTACAATGATGGACTGTGTCTCCAAACTGAGCCAAAAAGAAACTTTCCTTCTTTACTTTTGTGACTGTACACACAAACCCTTCCTTCCATGCTTCTATCAGGGTATTTTATCACTGGAAAAGAAAAAAGTAACTGAGACACTGTGTTAAATGGAATTACTTATTCCATCATTCTCTAACTCCTTGAGGCAGTTACTGTTATGATCCTTTCTTTTTCACAGGCGATGAAAGAGATGGAAGATTAAGTAACAGTCTAAAGTCATACATGCAATCTTGGGTCCCAGGTCACTGAGACCAGTCTGTGCAGGTCAGCTCACAGACTGCAAACGGTGACTGAGCAGACCACTGAAGCAACACAGCTTCTGGGACAGGGCCAGTTTCAGGCTCCAGACATCCTGGCACCTTCCCTGCCTGAGGAGAGGTGTCTGCCCAGGAGGGCTTTGCCTGCCAGAGCTCGGGAGGGAGACAACTTGGGTCCCGGGTCCCTCAGAGACCAGTCTGTGCAGGTGAGTGTGCAGGCCATTGAGGCAACTCATCTTCTGGGACAGGCCCTATATCAGACCCTCATCTTTAGCCAAGAGGCAGGTCTGAGCACCAGACCTCGGTGCACCTTCCCTGAAAGAGGAGAGCTTGCCTGCAGAAACTACTCCAACCACTGAGACTCAGGAGAGAGCTGGGCTCCCAGGACTGCTGAGAGAGGCTAACAGAATCACAGGAGGAAGAAGCTCCAACCAGAGACAACTATAACAACCAACTCCAGAGATTACCAGATGGCAAAAGGCAAAAGTAAGAATCTTTATAACAGAAACCAAAACCACTCACCTTCATCAGAACCCAGGACTCCCACCTCAGCCAGTCCTGGATAACCCAACACACCGGAAAAGCAAGACTCAGATTTAAAATCATATCTCATGGTGCTGGTAGAGGACATTAAGAAGGACATTAATAACTCACTTAAAGAAATACAGGAGAACACTGCTAAAGAGGTAAAAGCCCTTAAAGAGAAAACACAAAAATCCCTTAAACAACTACAGGAAAATACAACCAAACAGGTAATGGAATTGAACAAAACCATCCAGAACCTAAAAAGGGCAGTAGGGGTACAGAGCTAAACAAAGAATTCTCAACTGAGGAATACTGAAAGGCTGAGAAACACC
The DNA here is from genome assembly GCA_902729485.2 of Mus minutoides. NCBI lineage: Eukaryota > Metazoa > Chordata > Mammalia > Rodentia > Muridae > Mus > Mus minutoides. Next base: position 251,340 of record LR753425.1, read on the forward strand.
TGAATAAATGTTCAACATCCTTAATCATCAGGGAAATGCAAATCTTAACAACATTGAGATTCCACCTCACACCAGTCAGAATGGCTAAAACAAAAATTCAGGTGACAGCAGATGCTGGCAAGGATGTGGAGAAAGAGGAACACTCCTCCATTGCTGGTGGGATTGCAAACTTGTACAACCAATCTGGAAGTCAGTCTGGTGGTTTCTCAGAAAATTGGACATAGTACTACCAGAGGATCCAGCAATACCTCTCCTGGGCATATACCCAGAAGATGTTCCAACTGGTAATAAGAACACATGCTCCACTGTGTTCATAACAGACTTATTTATAATAACCAGAAGCTGGAAAGAACCCAGATGTTCTTCAACAGAGGAATGGATACAGAAAACGTGGTACATTTACACAATGGAGTACTATTCTGCTATTAAAAAATGAATTTATGAAATTCTTTGGCAAATGGATGTAGCTGGAGGATATCATTCTTAGTGATGTAACCCAATCACAAATAAAGTCATTGGATATGCACTCACTGATAAGTGGATATTAGCCCAGAAACTTAGAATACCCAAGATACAATTTGCAAAACACAAGAAAATCAAGAAGAAGGAAGACCAGCATGTGGATACTTCATTCCTCCTTAGAATAGGGAACAAAATACCCATGAAAGGAGTTACAGAGACAAAGTTTGGAGCTAAGACAAAAGGATGGACTATCCAGAGACTACTCCACCTGGGGATCCATCCCATAATCAGTCACCAAACTCAGACACTATTGCATAGGACAGCAAGAGTTTGCTGAAGGGACCCTGATATAGCTGTCTTGTATGAGGCTGTCAGTGCCTGGAAATACAGAAGTGGATTCTCTCAGTCATCTATAGGATTGAACGCAGGGCTCCCAATGGAGAAGCTAGAGAAAGTACCACAGGAGCTGAAGGGGTCTGTAACCCTATAAGAGGAACAACAATATGAACTAACCAGAACCCCCAGAGCTCCTGTCTCTAGCTCCATATGTAGCAGAAGATGGCCTAGTCAGCCATCAATGGGAAGAGAGGCCCGTTGGTATTGCAAACTTCATATGCTCCAATACAGGGGAACGCCAGGGCCAAGAAATGGGAGTGGGTGGGTAGGGGAGCAGGGCGGGGGGGGGGGGAGGGTAAAGGGAACTTTCAGGATAGCATTTGAAATGTAAATTAAGAAATTATCTAATACCAAAATTTGGAAAAAGTAAAGTCATACATGGTTGATGACAGTGAAAATGCAGGTGACCCTTAATTTAAATAGCAAAGTATAATTATTGCTAGTCTTTATTAATGAAAGTTACTTTATAAGTGGATTTTACCTTGATTAATAATTGTGTGTTCACAGCATTTGAGATAGGGTCCATCATATTTGCTGAATAAGGATAATAAATTTATTGTCATTAAGGAGACTTCTAAGAATAATTTGTTAGTTTCATATTGTGTTCCTTGGTTATACAGTAGCAAGTGTCTTTTACATATTGTTGAAAATATTACAGAAGATGTCAGAATGTGATATTTAGTTTGACCTTTCCCATCTTTTAGGCATTCAAGCTATTTGGCCATTTGAGACCTTGTTTGAAATATAAATGTCACAGGGTGACGGCTGTCTTTATCAGCAAATACCTCATTTGTTAATTTGAATTTAGCTTTATTAAAATAAGCTAATGAAATAATGAGTCTGGGTAAAAGGCAGAACATACAGAAAGGACAAATATTATAAAGAAATCCTACAGTTATTCATAGTTGATGCAGTAATTTTCCCCCTTTCCAATTTTTCTGACAGCTAGGAGTTTGAAGCTTGTTTTCTGACAGTTCAGCAATATTTATTGTACTTTTCCTGAACTGGCCCAGGGTATGGTTTATTGCTCTCCCTTTCCCACTAATTACCATCATTAACTATTGATTGGTTATGTGTTCTGTGCATTTTTTCCATGAAGTTACATTTACAGGTGGCAGAATTTTAGGAAGACTTTGGGGGTAGTTTAATGAGTACCTAATCTAAAGTAAGGGATCTGATAAAATGATCTTAGGTAGAATAACACCAGATTTCTTTGCATTTACTTTAATAGGATACCCCTCTATGTTGTTTTGAAAGACTATCTTCAGGTTTTAGTATAAATGTTAGGAGGGGGCATTGAGATGAAATAATTGGGTTTATTTATATTCTTTGATTTAGGGTATATCATTTCATTAAAAAAGGTTTTTATCTAGAATATGTTTTCATGTTTTTCAATCACTTCATCTGAAGATTACATGGGTACTTTCTGATAGTTCTGAGAATCAAAACCAAAACCAGTAACATCTGCTAATAATTGAGAACTTTCATGTTCTAACCCTGGCCTTTCATTTCTTATCTGGAACAAAAATACCTTTCAGTTTTATTCTCTCCATCTATTTAAAAGAGGTTAGGAAACAAAAGGCCTTTCACCTTTCAAAATTCTTCTTTTGTCTATTTCTGTTGTTGTTTTCTTATTTTTCTCAATGTACTTTTCAAAATTATTTTTACTTTATGTGGGAAGGGTGTTTTGCCTGCATGTGCAGGCCTGAAGCCAAGAGAAGCGAGAAAAGGGTATCTAATATTCTGGAAATATAATTATCAACAGTTGTGAGTTACCATGTGGTTTCTAGGAACCAAACCCCCATTGTCTGGAAGAGCAGCTAGTGTTTTTAGCCACTGAGCCATCTCCAGCCTTTTCGTTTTTTAAAAATGCATTTAAACATTCTTTTTAAAAAGAAAAATATGTGTGTGTATGTTATATGTATATGTGTTCTTGAGTCTGTGCCAGGTGGTATTGTAGCTGGATTTCTGTTGCTGTGATAAAACACACTGTCCAAATGCAAATTGGTGAGGATATGGTTTAGTTGGTTTACACTTCCAGGTCACAGGCCATCACTGAGGAAAATGAGTGCAGAATCTTGAGGCAGGAAACCTGGAAGAAGTCTACTTGCTGCCTTGTTCTCTGGATCAGTCATAGGCTCACACTTCACTATCTTATACAGTCCGAGACTATCTAGTGCTAGCTACGGTTGGCTCAGTCCTCCTGCATCAACTAACAATCAAGACAATAGCACACAGGTATGCCCACAAGCCAATCTGGTCTAGGCAATTCCTTAATCAAGGCTTTTCATTCATGAAGACTGTAGGCTATGTCAAATTGATAATTAAAGATACCTAGGACAGCTGTCTTCCTTAATCAGTCTCAAACTTACACTTGAAGACAGTGTCTGGGTTTACAGACATATGCTTATCCTTTTTATATGGGTGCTCAGTATCCAAACTGATGCTTGCATATCAGCCATTTTCCTCCTCCCTATTTATGGTAGATGCCTTTTCTTAATACTGAAGAATGCCATAGAACAGAGGTTCTCAAGCACTTAGCCGTAGGCCTTCCTCAAATTATTTTGAACCCTCAGGAACTTTTGTTTCTGTTGACACAATCCCTTGACATGTATAATACTAGAATCAATTATGTACTGAGCAATGTAGCACATGCTTGTAATCCAAGCACTCCAGAAGTAGATGCAAAAAGATTAATGTAATTTCAAACTCAGCCAGGTCTACACAGCGAGCTCCAGGCCATCCAGTAAGATACTGTCTGAAACAACAACTAAAACTTTGCTATTTTAAACATAAGAATATACAAAGCTGTGTTCCATATGCTGCCAGAAAAGAGTAGTGGCCTCATCACAGAATTATATAGCATAAAATAGTCTACTGTATATGGAAAATGAAGAGAAAAAAAAAAAGAGAACCTTGGCATTAGGAAAGAAAACTTGATTTCAGGAAGCCATGAAGTAGTATCAGGGATCTCTAAATATTCTCATATGATGTTTCAAGAACTATTTCTGGGATAATATTGTTGCTAAGTAGGAGAGTACTTGCCTTGAATAGAGGAGTCCCTAGAACAACTGAACAACAATACATACATGATTAAATAAATAAAACTATTGTATATTTAATTTCTTTATAAGATAAAAGCCAAATAAGCATTTGTATACTCTGTGCTATCACTCTCTCCTTTTTCAATGATGCGAACAGGATCTGCTCAAATAACATCATACAATCGTGCTATTCATCCATTCTCCCTTTATAATAAAAAGAATTTATTTAAATGCCTTATAATAACTGGAAGACTAATTTGAAAAAGAGGAACACCTTGCAGGATGACTCAAATATTGTATATCAAATTTTAGAAAATCTCATTGTAATACATTTCAAATAATGTAGTCAGGTCCTACTATGTACCAGAAATGTCTCTGATTCATGTATGGATTTTCAAGACATGTGTGTGAATGCTCTTCTGTTTCTTACTGGAACCCTTCCTTCTCCAGATAAAGAAGTTTTTGGCAGTATAGACGATGGTGCTCACATCCTTTCATGTGCTAGGCAAGTTCTTCAATACTCATTCACACCCTTGCCCTTGTTTAAAAGTGTCTCTCACTTTAAGAGGTTCTCACTTTAACAAAAGTCTGTTACTCATAGTTAAAATATTAAGCCCAAAGTCCTAAGAAAGTCAAATGTTATCATTCTATCTTGTTTCTCATATACTAATAGTCATAGTTTTCAAGGTTCATTTTAGTAAAACCTGCTGTTTTCGCTCACTTTGCAGTGGTTAACTGGAGAATGGCCTCAGTCTGTCTGCTCTGGTAGATGGTAGAGGCATGATGGCACATCACCTTGGTGGGAAAAGAACATTTTGAGATTGAATATCTCCAGTGGAAAAGTTCTTCAGTGCTAAGTTAGTATTATTAATTTCTCTGAGACATTATTACCCTCCTTAGCGTAGGCCCATTGCTTTTCATAATATGTACTTCCAAGTTTCTGCAGGAGAATGTTTTCTGCCTGTTGAAAATATACTTTGACAGGTGAAAACTAGCTCATGAACTTAAAGCCTGCAGACCTATTGTGGGCAGAGTCTTGGATATAAATACCCCAGATCTTAATTTCAAGTTGAAATAATTGTGAGTTGTGCAAATTCAAATGCTCTCAATGGAATTGTTCCTCAACTGCCCATCACAAGAGGCTGCTTACAAGTGTGCCTGTTTTTCTTCCATCTTTGACACGAGGCTGGTGCTCTCTGTGATATCCATCATTTGCCCTCAAATCCTAGTCTCAAAACCTACGTATGGGCCATTTTGAGCTAAAATAACACACCCTGAAGATATAGTTATGTCTTTTATATTCATGTGTAAGCTATCATCACCAATACACTTTGCTCAATGTAGCATAATACTACATTTTAATCAAGGACTGATTACTGTTCCCATGGTAGCAACTGGAGCTCACTGACAGTAGTGTCCCAATAAATGTTTAACAGCTAGCTCCAGGGGAAAAATATCTTCATCTACTGCTTTTGCTGATTCCTGTGATATGCATTCTCCTACTGCAGGTAATTTTAAGCTACCAATATGTTGTCACAAAATGCCAGGCTGAAAACAAATATACACAGTAGATCTCATGAACCTGTCTGTATAAGCAGACTTTAGTATATATTCTAGTTTCCTTTAGTTGCTGTGGTAACACCTTGGGCAAAAGAAACTTAAGGGAGGCAATGGCTTATTTCATCTTAGAGGTTAAAGAACATTATTGAGGGAAGTAACAGCAGAAACTTGAAGCAGAAACCATGGAAGGATATTGCATGTTATGTTTCTCCCAGACTCTTGCTTAACTAGCTTTCTTATACACTCTAGGGTCGCCTTCCCAAGGGATGTCTGCCCACAGTGGCTTTAGTCCTCTTATAACAATAATTAATAAGCAAGGAGATGCCCCACAGATATAGCTACAGGCCAATCTGAGACTCCCTTCTCATGTTATTCTAGGCTGTGTCAAGCTGGCAGCTCAAACTAAGGAGGACCACCACCACTGCTTACAGGAATGAACAGTTCCAAAATGGGGAGTTGTGCTGGTGAATATGACAGAATTTTCTCGTATTGTAGCATACATATAAGCTAATCATATTTTCGCATGCTTGAAATGTGGACTCTTGAGGAGTAGGGTGAGGAAAAGATCTATTTAGTAGCATAGAGTTATGAACACCTTTTAAAATAGTTACAGTTTTTAAAATGATGTCATTGGGAAAGATGGCAAGAAGCAGAATTGAGGTCACGTGGACTGGCAAAGGATTTGAGTTTTCTAGGGTCAGTGGTAATGGTGAAACATGTTTTGGAAGGGTAGGGAAATTGTTGCTAAATGCCTTAATGCATCAGTTCTGGACCCCTGGTTGCGACCCATTTGAGGATAAAACAACCCTTTCACAGGGTCACAGATCAGGTACCTTGCATATCAGATTCATAAGAGTAGCAAAATTACAGTTAGGAAGTAGCAATGAAAATAGCATTAGGAACTGTATTAAAACGACACAGCATTAGGAAGATCGAGAACCCCACGGCCTATAGTGAGTTGTTTTTTTGCTTTTTCCCCTTTCAACAAATACTTGCTGATTTCATCTGAAATGCCTGGATGAATTTGTGTTCAGTTCTGTGGACTCATCATTTAGTAAAACAGCCACTGTCCTTATCCAGTCCTCATTCATAATAGAGAGAATGAAGATGCTAAATAACTGACTACATATTTGCTAGGTATTAACTCAAGAGGAGAGATGCTGTTTATTAATGGAAACCTCATCGGGAACATTAGAGAAAGAATCAGATTTCAGGGGAGCAAAGATTTGCAGAACAAGGTTTAAGGCAAAAGAAAAAAAAAACTTGAAATACAGCAGTATAGAGAAAATTGAGGGGAAAAATTTACTTAGAAACAGACTAATGTTATATAAGATTATAATGATCATTAATTTGCTATGTGGGTGAGATGGATTCGGGCAGTGAGAGATAAAGCATCAGTGAAGGTGTTAAGTAGGAAAGAGGCACGCCTTAGTTTGTTTTTAAAATGATCATTGTGATTTTAGAGTGAACAAGAAACTAGGCTCAGACTCAACCAGAAAAGGTGACTCTTGTACAATTAGGTAGTCATTCCAATATTTCCATAATAAATACTCTTGATGGTTTAGTTTGCCAATCTGGTTCTTTGATACAGTATAAATATATCCAATGGTAATTTGATTTTTATCCTAATTCCCAATATTTATACCACTATGATATTTATAAAGTAATAGAATTTGTACCCTAAAATACAGTTATAGCTATAAACTATAAGAATATCAGGGGCAGGTATTAACACTCTCAATACACATGATGATCCTATATTTTTCCTTATTTTGCTAAGTGTCTAAAGTACAGAGAAATCTATTGCCCTATTTTACATAGTTGACAATCAAGAGAGCTCAAATTCAAACCCAAGCTGTCCTTGACTGCGGCATCAGTATTATCCCTGTGCTCTAATTACTTCTTGTAGTTTATCATCTGCGTAAGAATTAATTGGGGCAAGTCAATTACATTCCCTCATTGAAATTGTTTTCAGCTCTGTGAATTGCCAGTTTGACCATTGTGTTTGATAAATTTAATACCTGATAAGAGTAATTGAAAATTGTATTTAGACAGTCATAGCATTATGTGTTCTTTATTTTTATCTCTTTTAATTACTTAACAAACATCATTGTATTTTTATGTATTTTATATTTTTATTTGCTTTGTATGTTTTTCCCCTGAGGTGCTGCAGCTTGAAGCCAGGGCCTCACACACGATAGACAAGTGCTTTCTTTACCAAAGAGCTACAACCCTCACTTGCAGGTATTGTTATAAATGCGTCGGAAACACTAAGTGATCCCAATCCAAGGAGATCTGTAGCAAAACTTTCTGCACTTTTCAGATGATAAAACTAAGGTACCAAAAGCTAGACTGTGCCTGCGCATGGTGAGGTGTACCTATAATTCCTCCAACACTTAGGGGAGGCTGAGTTAGCAAGATCAGGAAGTCAGGGCTAGTCCCACTACAAAGTTAGTTTGAGGACAGGCTGGGTATCATAAAACCTTGTCTTAAAACAAACAAAATCAATACATAAATACACAAATCAAATATAACAAACCAAAATCCAACAAAACAAAGGAAGCCTGAAGGCAAACAGCTACAGAGCACAGATGAGTACCAAAGCAAACTGGCTACAGAGTATGTTTCTAACCTCTTGGCCATAATCTCTTTCTTACCTAGAAGGCATTACCTTTGTCTCAGGTAAGTCTGATTGGCTAATGATGGGAGTGGTCCTCTTTTGACACTGATCGCAATTTTTCTAATCTTTCCTTAGAGTACATTATGGTGTCTATGTGCATTAATATATCCAAGTGTTAAACATAAATTACATAAAAGTTAGGTCAATAGTCTATAAATATTTTTTTCACTTTTCTGGTATATAATTAGTATAAAACAAGTGCCTATAATTAGTGTATCAAGTTTTATTATATTTATACATGTGTGTGTGTTAATAATATTACAGTCCAGTTAATGAAACCATATCATCAACCTTAAAAGTTTGTTTCCCTTTAATTTTTCTTTTGTGGTGGTATGAACATTTAACATGGCATATGCCCTTGAGAAATGTTGAAGTGCATGTAATACTAAGCACTGGGTATTTATAAATAAAAGAGGTTTAATTCCACATCTGGGAGGTAGAAAGTCCAAATGTTGTAAGTACACTGACTCTACTGGGGGCACTTATTGTTTTATTGGCTTTGTTTTTTTATGTTTGTTCATTTTAAATGTTTTATTTATTTTATGTGTGTGTGTGCCTAAGTGTATCTATGTACCTCACATGTTTGTAGTGCCCTTAGAGGCCAGTTGTGTCAGGTCCCCTGGATCTACACTTACAGGCTGCGAGGCACCCAAAAATGGCTGCTCAGAACTAAACCTAAGTTCTCTGGAAGAGCAGCAAGTGCTCTTAACCATTGAGCCGTCTCCCTAATCCCCAACTAAGGGGCCTCTTAACTGTATCTCCTCGTGGGTGATGAAATCACGGGCAGGAGGATCCATTACATCCAAATGCCAGAGTGAGCAGAGGAGTCAAGCTAGATATTTTTAAAATAATTTTTTATAAGGACAAAGTCAGGGTACCCGGACAACTGCCTTAATCCTGTCTGAGGACAAAGCTTACTGTGACCTAAAGACTTCCTGTTAGGTGCCATTTCTCTTTTATACCTTTTAAAATTCTCTTCTAATATATTACATCCCAACTGCAGTTTTTCCTCCCTCCCCTGGCCCCAGTCTTCTTTCCATCTCCCTTCTCCACCACATCACCCTTTTACCTCCCCACAGAAAAGAGCAGTCTCCCAGGGACATCATCCACACAAAGCATAAGCAGCTACAATAAAACCAGGCACATAGCATTACATCAAGGCTAGATAAGACAACCCAGTAGGGGGGAATGGGTCCCATATGTAGGCAAAAGAGTCAGGAACAGCCTCCCTCTCACCATTTAGGAGTTCCATAGTGACAACAAGCTACTCATAGACACCATCTCTTAAAGGGCCCACAATTTCTACATAGCTGAACGAACAACCAGAATCCAACATATGAACCCTTAGGGTAGTGGCTCTCAACCTTCCTAACTCTGAAACCCTTTAATAGAGTTCCTCATGTTGTGGCGACCCCCCAACCATAAAATTATTTTACTGCTACTTGATAACTGTAATTTTGTTATACTTACTAATTATAATGTAAATATTTTTGGTGATGGAGGTTTGCCAAAGGGGTCATGACCCACAGGTTCAGAATCACTGCCTGAAGGGACAAACTCACCTGATTGTTAATTATATCCACCCTGCAAAAGATTTTTCATTGTATATTCAGACATTTACATTCTTAGTTTACTTTTTGAGACAATTTAACACAGGTCTACAATATATTTTGTATTTTTGATCAATATAAATTGATCATATCCAACCCTCCTCCTGTGCTCCCTCTACCCTGAAACATCATGTCATTTTATTATTTTTTAAACTTACTGAGAATAGTTTTTGCTGCCGATGTGTGCTTGGGTATTGAGATAGCTACTGGAGGATGGTAAACCTACCAGAGGCTATAACCCTGAAGAAAAAAATGATTCTTTTTCCTCTAAAATCTATTAGCTGCTTATAGCTCCTTATTTAGGAGTGAGGCCTTATGAGACCCTCCCCTATCCGTACTGGAATGTTGGGACCTTTAATATGAACATTTAACTTAAATAAAACCTCTTTTATTTATTTATAAATTCCCAGCCTCAGGAAATTCATTATAGTTGCCATAAACAAACTAATACATACACTTAAACATTTTTCAAGGGAAAATGTCATGTTAAATGTGCTTACATTTGTCATATTAAATGTCTCTATACATACTGGAATGTTGACTGGGCGTGAATGTTGACTAGCTTGATCAATCAACATTTTTTAACTTCCCTTGACCTTAGAAAGGCAGAGCCATCCTAGATGCTCCACAATTCACTTGCTGACTGATATTTTCCATGGTGGAACTGAATGCTTAAGCCTTGTATAATTTAGAGCCTTACATATGAAAAGCAACCTTGTATTTCAAATGGTAAGATATTTTAAAATGCAAGTTGCACTTGGGAGTTCAAGACCTGCTTCAGTTACATAGTGAGTTCAATGCCAGCTTGGGCTACATGAAACCATGTTTTAAAAAGTGAACAAGAAAATTACATAAAAAATTTCACATGTGAAGACATCAGAGTTGTCCCTCTACATCTGACTTCTAGTCTGATTTACTTTACTAACTGAAACTCCAAACATTGCCAAAATAACTAAAGAATACTTGATAGAGATTTGTAGAGTAAATATCTCTGATTGAACTTCAGCTTGGGAAAATTCAGCCATTTAAATGTTATCAGAAAAGACAGCATGAGTCAGAGTACATATCTTATTGTCATAAGTGACTAATGCTTCACAGATATGTGATGGTTTGGTGATTTCAATGACAAAGAATGCCTTTGCTCCCATTTCTGTGTTTGAATTAATTTCTTATAGTCCTTGACTTTGGTAAGAACCTCCTTGATTATATAACTACTGCTATTATGAAAACGACTTCTGGAATGTCCTTTGCTTTTTTGTGGTTAATTTTGAAATAGAAAATGTAAGTGTTTTGAGTCAAAGATCATCTAAACCTTATAGGGAAAGCAAACCTTTCTGAACAAAATCTCCTGGATCATTCCACTATTGCACAAAAGTTACTGAGTTTTCAACAAAATCTTAGCATTAGGCATTAGAAGATGAACATACCATGTCAGCCCATTCTAAATGATTTTTCAACATTTAAAAATTTTGAACTCAATTCAAAATTGCTTGGGATTGATGCCAGAATGCTTTGTTTTGCTATTATTGTTTGAGACAGGGTCTCATTTTATAGGCTAGGGTGGCCTCACACTTGAAGCAATCCTCCTGTCTCTGCCTCCTAAGTGGGGCTTATACAAATGAACTTCTTTCTACACCTGGATATTTTGCTTATCAACTGTAGGAACTGAAGAACAAGGTAATATATAGTAAACATTTTGTATGAATTAGATGGTTTGCATGTATTATATTATTTAGTTCTTATGACATTTGTGAAGAAAGGAACACTATGCAAATTATACAGATAAGAAAGCTTAAACTAAGAAACATTAAAGAATTTAAAATTATAGATTGGCAGACATAGGGTTGCAACAAAGAGATGTCTGAGCTCAGCTTCTGGGCTCTCAACCATCAACCACAACAGGTTCTGATGCATGGGTCTCCTTTTATTCAAGTTCTGTTTTTTCCACAGTGAAAAAAAATTCATAAAAAGAAGAAAAAAGTAAAAAAAAAAAAAACATAAAAATACTCAAAACAAAGAAAAAGCCATAAAAGTGGATTGGGGCAATTGCAGTGCCTGAGTAATATAAAGATGAATCAGTGAAATGAATGCTATCTTATAGCATATGTTATTTGGAAATAATATCTGACAGACTATGTGCTAGATTGTGAAGTAAAACAGTGTATGGGCTCAGAAAATTGGGTCTTAAGTTAGCATCATATTCATTTTCTGTTCCTTGGCACATGGCTGGTCAACTCTTTTAAAGTGCTCCAGTCACATGAAATGTATATGAAAATTGAAATAGTCTTTCTTATTTTTGAACAATTGTCATGGTAAGAAATAATTTCTGACATGAAATTAACATGAAATAATTGAGTTTTCTGCTTACACATTCTAGTTATGTCCTACTTATTGTGTCCCTGGAGCAATGTAGAATTCACTAATTCATTAGATGAGCCAAGTGTTTCGGTTCATGTCTATTATGTGAGTTAGAGATAATTTGTGACCTGTAAGGAAAGAGAACTAATACTTGAGGGATTTGGGGGGTGGGAAAGTTTTTATGATTGTTGTTGTCTTTTCCATTTGCTTAAACCAGAAGACTGCTAATCTGCTTCCAAGTTATAACACATACCGTATTTCAGGGACTGAATTGAAGTGGAATCCTTGAGGAATTTTTTCCTCCAGAGTCATGGCCAACACTCTGGGACAATTCTCAGTATCCACATTTTTGGGATACTAGTGGGAACTTACATTTCAGACCTTGTTGTCTGATGTGCACAGAACATGAGCAAATGTCTTAGCGATTTTTTTCTATGTGTATGGAATTCTGTAGAAGCAATGAAAGAACACGAGCCACTTGTGTTAGATACATACCTATAGTTCCTGTGTTTTCAAGGCTGAGGCAGGAGTTTTACAAGTTCAAGTCAAGACTTAGCTACATAGTGAGTTGCAGAGAAGCCTGGACTACATAGTAAAATAACAACAAGCCAAACCTAGTGGTGAAGGCTTGTAATTCCATCTGTAGTGCTAAGACAGAGAGATCTCCAGCTTAAGGTTGTCATGTTCAGCAGAGGGATTTGAAGGCTGGCCTTCCCAACTTAAACAGACCTTGTCTCAACATAAAAAGAAATAAAATGGTCTGTGGATTTAGCACAGTGGGGGAGTGTTATAGCTTCTTTTTATCTCTGCATCAGAACACTTGAGCAAAAGCAACTTAGGAGAAGAACAAATTTATTTCATTTACAGGTTACATCCCACCATTGAGGGAAGACAGAGCAGCAATATCAGGCAGAAACCATGGAAGAACCCTGCTTGCAGCATTTCTCATGGGCCTCTTCTTTCTTGTACACTCGAGGACCATTTTACATGAGGGAGGCCTTAGATTCAATTTCTATTGTCTGTCTGCTGGCCCCTCACTGTCTCTTTGTCTCAATCACACACACACACACACACACACACACACACACACACACACACACACACACATGAATTAAGAGGTCAGCTGCTACAGATTTTATGTGAAAGCTTTATCATAGCCAGTGGCAAATTTATTTGTATCTTTGTGCACCACATTTGTGCTTAGTGGCCTTGGAGGCCAGAGAGATTGTGGGCCACCATCTGAGTTCTGAGAATCAAACTCTAGTCCTCTGCAAGAAGTGTGATTGCTATTAACTTATGAGCCATGGCCCCAGGAAGCTAATTTTAAAAGAGGGAGATAGAGTTCACTATGTGAAGATGGAGACACAATGCGGCTAAGGCATGTCCTGGGGAAAGAGCACTATAATGTTAGCCTAGAGGCCTGACAAAATAGGACATACTTGAGCAACCTCAAAAAAATCGGAATGATTATGTGAGTGTTTTTTCATTTTTTTGAAATGTTTATATAAAGCATAGGATGTCCACTAAAAAGATACAGTTTCATAGTTTTGATACATGTATCCCAACCCCAATCCCTAAAAGTAACTTTCATTTGCTTGATGTAATGGTCATCTCAGAAATTCACTGCTGAGTAAGCTTACCATTTCTAGTTCTTTCCGAACTCTGGCTTACTGGTCAACTCAGCTGTTCTGGCTCAAAGTCCTTTCCAAGCAGACTAATTCAATCTGGCTTCCCTCAGCTTCTCACTGAATTGCTCTGCTTGGTCTCACACTAACTCTAGCAATGAGTTCTAATCTTCTGACGCCTCCTTATTCTCTGACTTCAACTGCCTCTGCTGACCTGCACTGAACTGCATGAACTCAGGAAGGAACTCAACCCCCACTGCACTGCCCTCACTGCGCTGACTCCCAACTCACTCAACTGAACTGACTGAGGAACTAAACAGATTACAACTATCTGATTCTCTCTCCCTACACTGCTTTTAATTAGCTTCTCTTTCCTTTCTGTTCTCATGAGATTTGGGAATATCCTATCTCTGACTCATTCTGTCAAATCTTTCTCTGATTCATCACTTTGTCTGCCCCTCAATTAGATATCACCTTTAAACATGGCTGCTTCCTTCTACAAAGTCATTTTTCTTAAAGCAGTATACTAAGGTTATGTCTGTATTCCAGCCAGAGGGTTTAAAGGGTTTTGGCATGTTTTCATTCCAGCCAAGAAGTTATTTAGATGTAATCAGAGCATCCATGTTGCTGGATTAAAACTCCTCTATACCCTGCCCCCTACACACACACACACACACACACACACACACACACACACACACACACACACACACACACACACACACACACACACACACACACACACACACACACACACACACACACACACACACACACACACACACACACACACACACACACACACACACACACACACACACACACACACACACACACACACACACACACACACAGGACTGTTATAATTGAGATACCGAGATTTTTTGTTTTGTTTTCTATGTCTTCATGTTTCATCTCTTCCAGTTCTAGCCTCAGAAAAAATAGTGATTGGCTTTCTGTTTCTGTAGATCATCTTAACTTCCTAGATTTAACTATTTTTAAAACCAGATCTAGCTGTGTAGCACACACTGGCTTGGACTTCACTATGTAAACTAGGCTTGCCTTGAACTTGTGACTCTGTTTCCCAAATGCTGGAATTACAAAAAAAAATGCACTGTGTCCTAATCATGTTTCTATTGCTATGATAAGACATAAACCAAAAACAGCTTGGAGAGGAAATGGTTTTATTTCAGCTTAGACATTATACTCTGTCATTGAGGAAAGTCAGGGAAGGAATTCAGGGCATGAACCTAGAAGCAGGAACACTGCTTAATGACTTGATACATTTATTTATTTTTATGAGTGTTTTGTATGCATGTATATAGATCTATAGGTATAAAAATAAATTCAAAAGACAGTTTAGCAACATGAACATTTAGGAAATAACATTAATAGGTTTCCCACTAGGGCATATGGGCTTTTGACCAGGTTTACAACATCAGGTAATTAAATTCTCTCCTGTAAAGAAGACCTCAAATCAAGTAAAAAGTTGGTATACCTCCATGACTTTCATGTCAATATTGCACCAATGAGCATGTCTTGCTTGTCAGGTCAGCATTTGGAGTTCACTGCTGGGTCCACTGATGACTTTTCTTGACTTTTCTTTACATAGTACCTCTGGTGTTATGAAAGCCAGCAAGTAGAGAAGACACTTTCAAATCAGTTCTAACTTTATTCTTTTCTACCACTTGTAATCAAAATGTGTTATGTCTTCAACAGTAGGGTCTTCCCTTCTATTTATGGTGGGTAGCCAAAAATCAATGAAAATATCCCATGTTTATTAGTAAATCATAGGGCGGTATCTCCCACCTGGCACTGTGATTTTCATTAAATAACCTATGTCATCTAGAGGAAGCATTGTCTACCCATAAAAATGTTCAAGTTTATAGTTTTATTAGTTTACAGAACAGTGAGTTATCATAAGATTATTCATGTATCATTTGTTAACGTACTCTAGCCCTCTGTTCTCTCCTGTCCACCTGCCCATATCCCCACTTTAACTTTTAATCCCCAGTATCTCTTCCCACTACTTTTATATAGCATGCATTTTTTTCAACGTTTATTAGATATTTTCTTCATTTACATTTCAAGTGTTATCCAGAAAGTTCCCTATACCCTCCCCCCTCCCGGCCCTGCTCCCCTACCCTTCCACTCCCACTTCTTGGCCCTGGCGTTCCCCTGTATTGGGGCATATAAAGTCTATAGCATGCATTTTATTATCCCTTCATCCCTTAAGACCTTTTCATCTATACCTTTTATGAGCTTATATTTAGCTTCCTGATATCTGTTGTATTATAAATTGAGAACATTTCTTGTTTGCCTTGCTGTACTTATGTACTCTTTCAATATAATATTTTCCAGTTCCACCCATTTTCATCCAAATTTTATTTCATTTTTCTGTATTGTTGAACAAAACTGTGTATATGTACTATATATTCACTATCCATTGAACATCTAGACTGTTTTCATTTCCTAGATATTGTGAGTGGAGCAACAAGAAACATGCACATGGAAATTTTCTATGTAGGAATATGTGGAGTCTTTTGGACTTATGTCTAGGGCTGGTATAGAGAGATCTTATGGTAGTTTTATTTTTAGCTTTTTGGGAAATGTCCATACTATATTTCATAATGAATTCACCAATTTATTCTCTCACCAATAGTATATAAGGATTCTCCTTTCCACACTTCCTTGGTAGCATTTGTTGCTATTTGTCTTCTTGACGATAGCTACTTTGACTAGGGTGGCATGGCACCTCTCTCCTCTCACACTTTCATATTCCTCACTTTCCATCTCCCTTTCTGCTTAAATCATTTTAATTCCAGCATTTTCAGTCTCTACTATTAGTTTACTTATATCCTATTACCCCCTCCCCTGCTTCCTACATCTCTCCTCAATGGCCTCATTTGTGTTTCCTGGATTCCATTTGTATTGCTAGAAGTTAAACACATGAAAGATTCAAAGCTAGGAACCACATATGAGAGAGAACATGTGTCACATTTGTCCTCTTCATCCTGAGTGCTTTATTAAGTATACATTTTTAGTTCTATTTCCCTGTGAATATGATTTAATTTTTATTTACATCTAAAAAAATCCTTATACATACCAATGGTTTTCTTATCTATTCATCATCACTTGTTGGGCATCTTTATGGATTCTGTTTCCTAAATATTGTAAAAAGAGTAGTAAGGAACATGAATGTACAAGTATCTGTGTAGTAATAAGTCTTTTTGGGATATGCCCAGCTGTGGTATAGGTGCCTTACATGATAGTTTTATTTCTTATCTTTTGTGGAGCTTCAAGACTGAATTCCAAAGTGGCTGTACTCATTTATTCTGTTGCCAACTGTACATACCAGTTTCCCATTTGCCACATCCATGCCAGCATTTATTTACATTTGAATTCTTGATTGTGGCTATTCTGATTGTGGTGAGATGGGATCTTAAGATTTTCCTTATGACTAAGGTATTACATGTTTCTTTTTTTTTTTTTTTTTTTTTTTTTTAGTTCAAAAACTAAATTTATTACAAGGAAGATAGGAATCCATTTAGTTTTAGTATATATTATTTCTGAACAATATGAGAAAATATTTTCCAAAAATTAATCAATACCACATATATTATTTTTAACTTAACTTAGTTATTTTTACTTACTCACTTTACATCCCACTGACTCTCTCCCATCTCCCTCCCACAATCGTTCCGCCATCACCATCCTTTTATCCTCTGAGGAGGTGGGCCCCTGGGTATCCTCTCACCTTGGCACATCAAGTGTCTGTGAGGTTAGATGCTTCTTCTCCACCTAACGTCAGACAAAGCATCCCTGGTAGTAGAATACATCGCACAGACAGGCCATAGCTTTGGGGATAGCCTCTCTTCCAGTTGTTCAGGACCCACATGAAGATCAAGCTGCATACATGTTTCTTTTTAATGATTATTAGGTATTTCTATTTCTCCTTGTAAAAACATTTTTGTTTAGTCTTAGTTGGCGTTTTATTGCTACGAAGAGACATCATGATCACAGCAACTTTTATAAAGAAAAGAGCTTAATTTGAACCTGCTTACAGTTTCAGAGGTTTAGTTCATTATCAGCATAGTAGGTAGTGTGGCAGCACAAAGGCAGGCATGGTGCTGGAGAAGGTGCTTAGAATTCTATTTCCAGATCAGCACTAGGAAGAGAGAGACACTGGGCCTGAAGAGACATTTGAAACCACAAAGCCTGCCCACCTCCAGTGACACACTTCCTCCAACAAGGCCACACCTCTTTTTTTTTTTATTGGATATTTTTTTTATTTACATTTCAAATGTGTTCCCCTTTGGAAAGCCCCATTTCATCCCTCCTCTCCCCAGCCACTATAAGGGTGCTCCCCCACCCATCCACTCCTGTCTTCCCACCCTGTCATTTCCCTACACTGGGGCATCAAACATCCTCAGTGTAGCTGTCCAGTGGCCATGGAGAACTGGGTACACCTGGAAGGAGAGCTGGGGATGGAATAGAATGGGTGGACAGAGGAGAGAAATAACGAGCCAAGACAAATTTTCTCTGATCAAGGCTCAAATTTTAATTTTCAGCTCTGTGTTTATATAGGCAAAACCCAAAATCCCATACCTTTGTTTCAGCTGGATTGAGTTGCAACATAAGCTCAGCGGGGCAGTCTGCTTCTGCAGGAAGCTGCAGATGTGGCAAGAAATGAGACTTCCACCTAGGTTGGAAGGCTCCATCCTAGGTGGGCTAGGTCCTTGGAAGACCCAATTCTGGCAAACAATTAAGGTCTGGTTAGCGTGCTCAAGGCTGGGGGAATGGCACACCTCCGGCCCAAGGGCCACTCCTCCCACTGATGTCCAACAAGGCTATCCTGTGCCACATATGTGGCTGGAGCCATGGGTCCCTCGATGTATACCTCTTTGGTTGGTGGTCCAGTCTCCAGGAGCAAGGCCATACCTCTTAATTCCTGTCAAGAAGCATCACTCCCTAATAACGAAACGTTGAAATACATGATCCTATGGGGGACTTTCCTATTCAAACCACCACATTCCACTCCCTAACACTCAAAGGCTTGTAGTCATAAATAGCATGATGCAAAAACACATACACTCCAACATTAAAAGTCCCCATAGTCTATCACTGTCTACACTGTTTAAAAGTCCAAAGTTCAAAGTCTCTTCAGAGATTCATGGCAATCTCATAACTGTAATGCCCTGTAAAATCCAAACCAAAAAAAAACCAGACCACATGGTTCCAACATACAATAACACAGGATGGACATTACCATTTCAAAAGGGAGGAAAGGAGGCACAGTACTGAAACCCAGTAGGACAAACCCCAAATTCTGAATCTCCATGACTGATACCAAAATGTTCTTCAGATTCCAACTCTTTCAGCTTTATACTTTTCAGTGCAATACACTTCTTTCTATTGGTCTGATTCCACTCCCTGTTATCAGCTCTCCTCACAAGGTATCCTGCAGCTCTGGCATCTCTAACCTGTTGGCGTCTCCAATGAAATCCAGGCTTCACCTTCACAGCTTCATGCAGTGGCCTCTCCGGGTCTCCACACAGGGACATCCCAGACACATGCCTGGCCTCAGCAGCTTTCCTTACAGAGGGAGATTCCATAACCCCTTTCTAGTATCGTTGACTCTAACACCAGAAGCACATGGCCAAAGCTCCCAAATTCTGCTGCTTGTTGGATCTGGAACATGAACCCCTCATTCAATTATATCTTCACCCACTTTCTGGGTTTTTATGGCTTCCTTCACTGTCTAAGCTGGTTGTCCTAAAACCCATTCAAATATATGCTCAACAGATTTCTATTTTCAATGGTTTCCTTTTCTGCCCAAGCTTGGCTGTCCTACAACTTTTTCTGTAGACCATGACAGCCTCAAACTTAAAAAAAGTCTACCTGTCTCTGCCCCCCAAGTGCTAATAATAGTAAGGCCGTGTACCACCACACCTAACCCTAAACTTTTCTTTAATTCCTTTCACAAGTTAGAAGCTTGTGGTCTTACCCTGAGGCCAACACCCCCTTTCTTCCATTTAGAATCCGGCTGTTCTTTAAACTTACCTCCTTAGCTACATTATACCTCCTGGTGCTGCTGCCTTTCTTCTCAGTTTGTTTCCTTGCTCCATTTTCTCCTTTCATTATAGATCAACATAAGAGTGGTCACTAATAACCATTTAATTATTAGTCAGTGCTAGGCTGTTTTAAAATCTCCTCAATCATCAATCCACATCTCCTCAATTTAGCCTTAGGCAGACATTTTGGGAAAGGGGCAAAAGCGGCCACATTCTTGGCCAAAATCTCACAAGAAAATTCTCTTGTGCTCTGAAACCACTTGAGGCAGTTTATCATAATCTGCATTACTTTTAGCTCCACTGTCTTCCCTAAACATCCAACTGCTTTTCTAGTTCAGTGTCTCCAAGTCCACACTGCCAACAAGCAACATGTCATGTCTCAGTAATACCCTGCTCCCTGGTACCAACTTCTGCTTAGTCAGTGTTCCATTGCTGTAAAGAGACGCCATGATTGTGACAAGTCTTGCAAAGGGAAATAATTTGAGTTTGCTTACAGTTATAGATGTTTAATCCATTATCTTTATAGTGAGGAGCACACTGGGATACAGGCAGACATGGTAGTTGAGAGTTTGAATCCAGATCTGAAGATAGCTGGAGAGAGCCACTGGGACTGGGCTTAATTGAAACCCCAAAGCATATACGCAATGGCACACTTCCTCCAATAAGGCTATACGTCCCAATCTCTGTCATTCCCTAATGACCAAACACTCAAATATATGAGCCTTTGGAGGCCATTCCTATTCAAACCACCATAATTCCAGAGCCCAAATTTTAATGTATATTAATGTTTAGGTTTTTTTAGTTCTTTATATTTTCTAGAGAATAATTCTCGGTTAGGCATATAGCTGGCAAAGATTTTCTTCTTGTCTGTGTGCTGGCTCTTGACAGTTTCCTTTGCTCTATAGAAGTTCTATCGTTTCATGAGATTCCATTTGTCAAATATTGGTCATGTTTCTACTACGATTAGAATTCAATTTAAAAATTCATACCTGTGCCTAAAATTTGAAGTATACTTTCTACTTTCTACTTTTCCTTTAAAGGTTGAGGTATATGGTTTTACTTTGAAGTCCTTGATTTTTTTTCTGTATTATATTTTAATTTATTTCACTTCAGGGGCACATACTATTGTACAAATATGGAAGTCAGGGGGCAGCTTGCTAAAGTTGGTTCTTTCTTTCACTACAGATGAAATCCAGGCCATTAGGATGGGGGACAGGCACCTTTACCTGCTGAGCCACTTCGCTTACTCTCATTTGGTTTTATTTAAAAATTGTTTTCTTAAAAAATTTATTATTTAAATGCATTTATACATCAAGCATATTAATAATATTGAGTATTTTGAGCATCAAATAATATATAAAATTTGTTCAACCTTTATATTCATACCCTTTTGTATCCAAAAATACCATTAATGAACATTTAAGGCTATTTATAACTGAGGATCCTATATCTAATGTTGAATACTAAATTATTTCAAAACATTTAAAATATTCTTTGGGAATTAAGCATAGTAAAAAGAGCATAAAATATTAAAAATGAATCATTAAGAAATATATTCAAAAGCTCTTATATGATACTGCCTGACATAGTGAGAGAGTATTTAAAACACATTATATGTATATGTACATTGTCTAAATATAAGTTTACTTTAAAAAGATTATCAGTATTTCTAGGAGAGAAATTATTTTATCTGTAAGTATATTTCAAAAATTTCAAAATAGCAAAAACTCTTTGAAGTTAAATGCAGGTGCTAATTACAAGCACAGTGAGAATAATTATCAATAATATTTCCATGGTGCTTGTAGAACATGATTTTAATATTTTCAACTGTTAATACTCAGCAAATAGAATAATTATTTTGAGATATATTTTGTTGTTATATCTCCCTTTTTATTTCTGAGTTTATTAATTTGCATACTGTCTCTGTGCCCTCTGGTTAGTCTGGCTAAAGGTTTATCAATCTTGTTGATTTTCTCAAAGATCCAGATCCTGGTTTTGTTGATTCTTTGTATAGTCTTTTTGTTTCCAGTTGGTTGACTTCAGCCCTGAGTTTGATTATTTCCTGACATCTACTCCTCTTGGGTGTATTTGCTTCCTTTTGTTCTAGAGCTTTCAAGGGTGCTGTCAAGCTGCTAGTGTAAGCTCTCTCCAGTTTCTTTTGGGAGGCACTCAGAGCTATGAGTTTTCCTCTTAGGAATGCTTTCATTGTGTCCCATAAGTTTTGGGATGATGTGTTTTCATTTTCAATAAATTCTAAAAAGTCTTCAATTTTTTTCTTTATTTCTTCCTTGACCAAGTTATCGCTGAGGAGAGCATTGTTCAGCTTCAATGTGTGTGAGTGCTTTCTATTGTTCTTGTTGGTATTTAAGACCAGCCTTAGTCCATGGTGATCTGATAGGATGCATGGGATTATGTCAATCTTCTTGTATCTGTTGAGGCCTGTTTTGTGACCGATTATATGGTCAATTTTGGAGAAGGTACCATGAGGTGCTTAGAAGAAGGTATATTCTTTTGCTTTAGAATGAAATGTTCTATAAATATCTGTTAGATCCATCTGGTTCATAACTTGTGTTAGTTTCACTGTGTCTCTGTTTAGTTTCTGTTTCCCATGATCTGTTCATTGCTGATGGTGGGGTTTTGAAGTTTCCCACTATTATTGTATGAGGTGTGATATGTGCTTTGAGCTTTATTAAATTTTCTTTTATGAATGTAGATGCCCTTGCATTTGGAGCATAGATGTTCAGAATTAAGAGTTCATTTGGGTAGATCTTTTCTTTGACCAATATAAAGTCCTTCCTTACCTTTTTTTGATAACTTTTGGTTGAAAGTTGATTTTTATTCAATATTAGAATGGCTACTCCAGCATGTTTCTTGGGATCATTTGCTTAGAAAATTGTTTTCCAACCTTTTACTCTGAGGCAGTGTCTATCTTTGCCACTAAGTTGCATTTCCTGTATGCAACAAAATACTGGGTCCTGTTTACATATCCAGTCTGTTAGTCTATGTCTTTTTATTGGGGAATTCATTCCATTGATGCTAAGAGATATTAAGGAAAAGTTATTGTTACTTTCTGTTATTTTTGTTGTTAGAGTTAGAATTATGTTTGTGTGGCTATCTTCTTTTGGGTTTGTTGAAAGATTAGTTTCTTGCTTTTGTCTAGGGTGTAGTTTCCCTCCTTGTGTTGGGGTTTTCCATCTACTCTCTTTTGTAAGGCTGTGCTTATGGAAAGATATTGTGTAAATTTGGTTTTGTCATGGAATATTTTGTTTTCTCTCTCTATGGTAATAGAAAGTTTTGCGGTATATAGTAGCCTGGGCTGGCATTTGTGTTCTCTTAAGGTCTGTATGACATCTGCCCAGCATCTTCTGGCTTTCATAGTCTCTGGTGAGAAGTCTGGTGTAATTCTGATAGGTCTGACTTTATATGTTTCTTGACCTTTTCCCCTTATTGCTTTTAATGTTCTTTCTTTGTTTAGTGCATTTGGTGTTTTGAATATTATGTGATGGGAGGAATTTCTTTTCTGGTCCAGTCTATTTGGAGGTCTGTAGGCTTCTTCTATGTTCATGGCCATCTCTTTCTTTAGGTTAGGTAAGTTTTCTTCTATAATTTTGTTGAAGATATTTACTGGCCCTTTAAGTTGGGAATCTTGGCTCTCTTCTATACCTATTATCCTTAGGTTTGGTCTTCTCATCATTTCCTGGATTTCCTGGATGTTTTGTGTTAGGAGCTTTTTGCTTTTTGCATTTTCTTTGATTGTGTCAATGTTTTCTACGGTATCTTCTGCACCTGAGATTCTCTCTTCCATCTCTTGTATTCTGTTGGTGATGCTTGCATCTATGACTCCTGATCTCTTTCCTAGGTTTTTTTTAACTCCGGGGCTGTCTCCCTTTGTGATTTCTTTATTGTTTCTTTTTCCATTTTTAGATCTTGGATATTTTTGTTCATTTCCTTTGCCTGTTTGATTGTGTTTTCTTGTAATTCTTTAAGGGATTTTTGTGTTTCCTATTTAAGGGCTAGCTGTTTACCTGTGTTCTCCTATATTTCTTTAAGGGAGTTATTTATGTCCTTCTTAATGTCCTCTATCATCATCATGAGAAGTGATTTTAGATTGGAGTCTTGCTTTTCCTGTGTGATGGTGTATCCAGGACTTGCTATGAATGGGAGAATTGGGTTCTCATGATGACAAGTAACCTTGATTTCTGTAGCTTATGTTCTTATGCTTGCCTCCTCCCATATGATTATCTCTAATGCATCTTTTGTATGCATGATTATCTCTAGTGCTACCTGCACTTCCTATATCTGACAGGAGTCTGTCCTTCTGGTGATCCTGGTTGTATAAGAACTCCTCAGAGTTCAACTCTCTCTGTGATTCTGTGATTCTGGGATCTTGTGATCCTGAGGTCCTGGGTTTGTGAGAGCTCTTGGGAGTCAAGCTGCCTCTGGGACACTGAGATCCTGGTGTGACCACGCTCCTGGGATGCTGGATGTGTTAGAGTTTCTGGGAGTGGACCTTCCTATGGGTGTTGTGGGACTGGCTGTGGAGTTTGCGCCCAAGGTCTGCTCAGTGTACTGGCCCAGACTGGAAGGAATCCATGCAATTGGTCCAACTGATTTCCTGGGTGCCTGGTTCCCATTGGTCCCAGTTACTTCTGGCATTGGGGCAGATGCTGCGCCCTCCTCACCTCTGATCCTATGATTCTAGGAGTGTTAGAGCACCAGAAAGTGAAGAGTCCTCTGGGTGTTCAAGTCCTGATTTCTTATTTGTTGAATTATGTGCAAGGTGAGAGATAAGAATCTATCTAGTTTCATTTTTCTGCATATTGAAATCTAGTGAAAAACTCAAAAACAGTAGTATTTCT
Organism: Mus minutoides; assembly: GCA_902729485.2. Classification (NCBI taxonomy): domain Eukaryota; kingdom Metazoa; phylum Chordata; class Mammalia; order Rodentia; family Muridae; genus Mus; species Mus minutoides. The sequence goes on from LR753425.1 coordinate 276,008, forward strand.
GGAACATGGTGCCTTTCTTCTACATGTCAGTTTGTTTTTTCAAAAATTAGATCGCATGCAAACAAAAGATATAGCTCATCTGCTAAGACCACTGGCTGCTCTTTCAGAGTACCCTAGTTCCATTCCAAGCACCCATATGGCAGCTTATAACCATCTTTAACTCCAGTTCCTAAAGATCTGGTGCCCTCTATTGGCCTGTGGATAGCGGACATAATAATGAAGCATGGACCTAGGTATAGGCAAAGTACCCAACACATGAAATAAATAAAATAAAATGAATCAAATAAATAGTGTAGCTGTAGTTGCATGCACTTATCTCTGCCCTCTAGTCTATTCCCTTTTATGTGTGTGACTGTTTTTGTTCCAGTACCATGATGTTTATATGATAATGGTTCTAAAATATAATTTGAAATAATTTTTTAATTAGATATGTTCTTTGTTTACATTTCAAATGTTATCCCTTGTCCTGGTTTCCCCTCTGAAAACCCCCTCCCCCTATACCCTCTTTTCACCCTGCTCACCAACCCACCCACTCCTGCTTCCTGGCCCTGGCATTCCACTATACAGGGGTATAGAACATTCACAGGACCAAGGCCCTCTCCTCCCATTGAGGACCGACTAGGCCATTGTCTGCTACATATGCAGTTGGAGCCTTGAGTCCCAAGGTGTGTAATCTTTGGTTGGTGGTTTAGTCCCTGGGAGCTCTGGGGGTACTGATTAGTTCATATTGTTGTTCTTCCTATGGGGCTGCAAACCCCTTCAACACCTTGGGTCCTTTTTCTAGCTCCTTCATTGGGGGCTCTGTGCTCAGTCTAATGGATGGCTGTGAACATCCACTTCTGTATTTGTCAGGTACTGGCAGAGCCTCTCAGGAGACAGCTCCACAATAGTGTCTGGGTTTGGTTATTGTTTATGGGATAGATCGCCAGGTGGGGCATTCTCTGGATGGTCATTTCTTCAGACTCTGCTACACTTTTTGTCTCTGTATCTCTTACAATGGGTATTTTGATCCCCCTTCTAAGAAGGATTGAATTATCCACACTTTGGTCTTCCAATTCCTTGAGTTTCATGTGGTTTGTGAGTTGTATCTTGGGTATTTTGAGCTTCTGGGCTAATATCCACTTATCAGAGAGTATGTATCATGTGTGTTCTTTTGTGATTTGGATACCTCACTCAGGATGATATCCTCCAGATCCATCCATTTGCCTAAGAATTTCATGAATTCATTGTTTTTCAATGAGTAGTACTCCATTGTGTAAATGTACCACATTTTTTGTATCCATTCTTCTGTTGAGGGACATCTAGGTTCTTTCCAGCTTCTGGCTATTATAAATAAGGCTGCTATGAACATCGTGGAACATGTGTCCTTATTACCAGTTGGAGCATCTTCTGGGTATATGCCTAGGAGTGGTATTGCTGGATCTTCTGATAGAATTATATCGAAATTTCTGAGGAACCGCCAAACTTATTTGCAGAGTGTTTGGACCAGCTTACCATCCTACCAGCAATGGAGGAGTCTTCCTCTTTCTCCACATCCTCGCCAGCATCTGCTGTCACCTGAGTTTTTAATCTTAGCCATTCTGACTGATGTGAGGTGGAATCTCAGGGTTGTTTTGATTTGCATTTCCCTGATGATTAAGGATGGTGAACAATTTTTCAGGTGTTTCTCAGCCATTCAGTATTTCTTAGTTGAGAATTAGGAATTGTTTAGCTCTGTACCCCATTTTTAATAGGGTTATTTGGTTTTCTGCATTGTAACTTCTTGATTTCTTTGCATATATTGGATATTAGCCCTCTATCAAATTTAGGATTCATAAAGATCTTTTCCCAATCTGTTGGTTGCCCTTTTGTCTTATTGATAATATCCTTTGCCTTACAGAAACTTTTCAATTTTATGAGGTCCCACTTGTAGATTATTTCTTTTTCAATTTTATCATGAAGGTGAATTGGATTTTGTCAAATGCTTTCTCAATATCTAATGAGTTGATCATGTGGTTTTTAATTTGAGTTTGTTTATATAGTGGATTACATTAATGGATTTTCATATATTGAAACATCCCTGCATCCCTGGATGAAGCCTACTTATTCATGATGGATGCTTGTTTTGATGTGTTCTTGGTTTCGGTTTGGGACAATTTTATTGAGTAGTTTTGCATCAATATTCATAATTGAAATTGGTCTGATGTTCTCTCTTTTTGTTGGGTCTTTTGTCCTTTAGGTATCAGAGTAATTGTGGCTTCATAGAATGAATTGGGTAGAGTACCTTCTGTTTCTATTTTGTGGAATAGTTTGAAGAGAATTGGAAGTAGGTCCTCTTTGAAGTTATGATAGAACTCTGCACTAAACTCATCTGGTCCTTGGCTTTTTTTTTTTTTTTTTTCGGTTGGAAGACTGTTTCTATTTCTTTAGGGGATATGGGACTATTTAGATCATTAATCTGACCCTGATTTAACTTTGGTATCTGGTATCTGTCTAGAAAACTGTCAATTTCATCTAGATTTTCCAGTTTTGTTGAGTATAGGCTTTTGTAGTAGGATCTGATGATTTTTTGGATTTCTGTTTTTATGTCTACCTTTTTATTTCTGATTTTGTTAATTAGGATACTGTCTTTGTGCCCTCTAGTTAGTCTGTCTAAGGGTTTATCTATTTTGTTGATTTTCTAAAAAAAAAAAAAAAAAAAAAAAAAGCTCCTGGTTTGGTTGATTCTTTGTATAGTTCTTTTTGTTTCCACTTGGTTATTTCAGCCCCAAGTTTGATTATTTCCTGCCGTCTTGGGTGAAATTTCTTCTTTTTGTTCTAGAGCTTTCAGGTGTGCTGTCAGGCTGCTAGTGTATGCTCTCTCTAGTTTCTTTTTGGAGGCACTCAGAGCTATGAGTTTTCCTCCTAGGACTGCCTTCATTGTGTCCCATAAGTTTGGGTATGTTGTGTCTTCATTTTCATTAAACTCTAAAAAGTCTTTAATTTCTTTCTTTGTTCCTTTTTTTTTCTTGACGAAGTTATCATTGAGTAGAGTGTTTTTCAGCTTCCACATGTATGTGGGCTTCATATTATTTATGTTACTATTAAAGATCAGCCTTAGTTTATGGTGATCTGATAGGATGCATGGGATTATTTCAGTCTTCTTTTATCTGTTGAGGCCTGTTTTGTGACTTCTTAAAGTCCTCCATCATCATCATGAAAAGTGACTTTAGATCCATTTCTTGCTTTTCTGGTGTGATGGTGTTTCCAGGAATTGCTATGGTGGAGGAATTGGGTTCTGATGATGCCAAGTAACCTTGGTTTCTGTTGCTTCTGTTCTTACACTTGCCTCCTGCCCTCTTAAGTGCTCCATGCCCTTGCTATATCTGATTGGAGCCTGTCCTTCTTGTAATCCCAGTTGAGTCAGAACTCCTCAGAGTCCAGCTTTCTCTGTGATCTTGTGATTCTGGGATTCTGGGATCCTGATATTCTGGGTGTGTCGGAGAATCTTACATAGCTTTTTCAAAATCTTTTTTATTACATATTTTCTTCATCTAAATTTCAAATGCTATTCAGAAAGTCCCCTATACCCTCCCCCCACCCTGGTCCCCAACCCACCCACTCCTGCTTCCTGGCCCTGGCGTTCCCTTCTACTGGGGCATATAATCTTCGCAAGGCCAAGGGCCTCTCCTCCCATTGATGGCCTACTAGGCCATCTTCTGCTACATATACAACTAATGTTAGCTATCCTTCCCCTTTCTCTGCCTTACCTTCCCATCTCATTTCTCATTTAACTTGGTCCCTTTATTTCTCTTTTCCAATTCATTCTATATATGTTTTTTTTTTTTTTATCTCTTCCCTTATATTCTTCCTCTACCACCATCAATGCCCTCTTTCTGGTTTCAGGATTATACAATGACTCCAGGTTAAACACATCATCTAAAGATCCAAAGCTACATTTTGCATTTGTCTTTGTGGGTCTTTGTTACTTTATTCAGCATTAGATTTTCTTTTATTTTGTTATCTTCTTCAATTTTTAAAATTTGAATTATTTTCTATTGCTATATGCAAGTGTTCTTTTTTAATGTATGCAAGTATTCTTAATTGGATATTTTGTTTATTTACAATTCAAATGTTATCTTCTTTCCCAGCTTCCCCTCTGAAGACCCCCTATCTCATCCCCTCTTACCCAGCTTCTATAAGGGTGCTCCCCCTCCTACCTACTCACTCTGCCTCACTGCCCTAGCATTCCTCTACACTGGGGCATCAAGCCTCCACAGAACCAAGGGTCTCCCCTTCCATTGATGCCAGATAAGGTCCCTTCAGCTCCTTCAGTCCTTCCCCGAACTCTTCCTTTGAGGTCCCTCTGCTCAGTCCAATGGTTGGCTATGAGCATCCACCTCTGTATTTGTCAGGCTCTGGCAGAGCCTCTCAGGAGACAGCTGTATTAGGCTCCTGTCAGCAAGCACTTCTTGGCATCCACAATAGTTTCAGAGTTTGGTGTCTGCATGTGGGATGGATCCCCAGGTGGGGCAGTCTCTGGATGGCCTTTCCTTTAGTCTCTGCTCTACTTTTGTCCCTGTATTTCCTTTATACAGGAGCAATTCTGTGTTAAAATTTTGGAGATGGGTGGGTGTCCCCATCACTCAACTGGGGTGGGTGGAGGCATAGTTTCTTCTTCCCCTTTTTGGTTATTTCAGCTAATGTCATTCCTGTGGGGTCCTCGGAGGCTCTTGTTTCCTTGCATCTGGGACTTTATGGTTGCTACTCCTCGTTCCCCATCCCCCACTGCTACACACAGCTGTTCTGTTCAATTTCTGACCCCCTATATATCTCCATCTCCTCCTATACCTGATTTTTCTTTTCTTTTCCCTTCCTCCTCTTCTTTTTCTCCCAAATTCTGCCCCTGTTCTCTTTTGATACCCATTCTTATGATAATACATTTAACCAAAAGAAACTTGAAAAGAAAAGGTTTATTTGACCTATACTTCAGGTTACCATTTGTCACTGAAGGAAGTGAGAGCAAGAGAGCTCAAGGCAGTAACCTAGAAGCAGAAACCATGGAGGAAGATGCCTTGATGGCTTCTTCTGTTTCATGCATAGCTCCCTTTCTTATATAGCCTAGTACTGACCTGCCTGGGGATTGCGCAGTTCACAGTGGGCTGGCCCCACCTGCATCAAATAACAGTGAAAATAGTCCCTCACAGACATGCCCATTAATTATTAATTAATTAATTAATAGAGATATTAATTGAGGCTCTACAATTAGGTCACTTTAGATTCTTTCAAGTTAGTAACTAAGGCTAACCATGACAATCAATTTATCTGAAAATTCCATAACTTCAATTTTCTTTAGAGATAAACATGACTCTAGTTTGCATATGTACCACATTTTCTTTACCCATTCATTAGTTCATAGACATATAGGCTGATTGCGTTTCCTAAAGATTGTGATTAGAGCAGCGAGAACATAAATGAGCAAGTATCTCTGTAGTAAGATGTAGAGTTCTGGATACATGCCCAGGAGTGGTAGAACTTCATCATATGGTAGGTCTATTTCTAGCTTTCTGAGGAATCATACTTGCTTCTCTAGTATTTGCACCAGTTTTAACTTCCGCAAATGGCAAATAAAGGCTTTCTTTCCCACATATCCTCAATATTTTTGTTCTATTTTGTTTTGAGAACTTGAGTCATTCATTTGTTTTCCTAGCCTTAGCCATCATGATAGGAATGAGATGAGATCTCAGTTTTAATTTGCATTACCTGATCATTAAGGACATCAAACACTTTTGAAAATAATTCTTAACCTTTTGTATTTCTTCTTTTGAGAACTCTGTTGAGAACTAAAATCCATTTGGAAAAAGTGTATTCTTTGAAAATTTATACAATGTATACAATAAATGTATACAATGTATACAATAAATGTATACAATGTATCTTGAGCACATCCCCTCCCATCCTGTCACCCCATCTTCCCCAGAACATGTCATGCTGTCTCTTCCAACTTCACATCTTCTTTTTACATGTATTTATCTTCTTGTTTTATTAATTATTTTCATCCCAAGTGCTAACCCCCCCCCCCAATGTCTCCCTGTGGGGAGCGGGCGCGACAGCATGGGCCAAAGATGGCACCTGGCTTTATGCCAAGCCCCGTGACCTCTCTTGTTTATTCCAGTCTCAGTCATGTGCAGTAAAAGCAGCACGCATAACTCGTTGGAGAGATGAGTGCAACATCCTGTGATACCATTCTATCAACCAATCCTGCATGCTGCCTTGGATGTGTGTGTTTATGATTGGGTGGTGTGAGGTGGCGTGAGACTGGAAGTATAAATTGAGGACAGCCCCAGATGAGAGAGACAGACCAGCCAGGGGCCAAAGAGCAGCAGCGTTAGACCAGATGGGCCAGTGACCAGCGTTAGACAGACCAGCCAGGGGCCAGAGAGCAGCAGCGTTAGACCAGAGAGACCAGACAAGAGACCAGCCAGGGACCAGACAGACAGACCAGCCAGTGACCAGAGGAGACAGACCAGCCAGGGGCCAGAGACCAGAGACCAGTGTAGCAGAGAGAGGCCAGAAATGAGGAGACCAGACCAGTGTTAGAGAGCGCCAGCGTAGGAGAGCGCCAGCAGCATTAGACCAGAGAGCAGCAGATGAGGAGAGCAGCACCAGCGTTAGCCAGCCAGTGTAGGAGAGAGCAGAGTGAGTGAGTGGACGGCTGCTGTGATACCTGAGAGAGAAGCAGAATAAAAGAAGGCAAGCTGCTTGAAACCAACTTGGCATCCCGTGTTGTTTATTCCCACTGTCTCTGCTGGTCAGAGACGTGTGGGCGCTCGCAATCTCTCCTTCACTGAGACCCTCTTTCATCTTCTCTCCCCTTCTCCTCTAAGAGGGTGCTCCGCACCCTGGCACATCAAGTCTCTGCCAGATTCAGCACATCCTTTCCTACCAAGGCCAGACAAGGTAGCTCTGTTGGGGAATGTATACCACAGTCAGACTACAGCTTTAGGGAGAGCCACAACTCCAGTTGATGTGGGGGTAGGGGGGGTCATGGATACTGAGCTGCACATTTGCTACATATGTGCTGGGGGCCTTGGTCTAGCCCATGTGTGCTCTTTGGTAGCTCAGTTTCTGAAAGCTCCCAGATGTCCAGGTTAGTTGACACTGTTGGTCCTCCTGTGGAGTTTTCATTCCCTTCAGGGCCTTCAGTCCTTCCCCCCAACTCTTCTATAAGAGTCCCTGACTTCATTCCAATGTGTGGCTGTGAGTATCTGCAACTGTTTCAGTCTGCTGCTGGTAGAGCCTCTCAGAGGACAGTTATGCAAGGTTCCTGTCTGTCAGCATATCCATTCATTTATCTAGTTTAGTTCAAAAAATTCAGTTAGTACTGCCTATATGAGCATGGTAAATGTATGTGTGGCCACATTCCTAAAAGAATGACTCTCCATTCCCCAACAGCTATCAATTGCCAACAGCTTCTGTACTTAGGGGTGGGGCCTCCAGAAGCTACCCCTCTCTCCATGCCTTTAAATATCTTTTCTATTATTTGAGAGTGTCATATGTGTATATAATGTGTTTAGATCAAATACATATCCATTGCTTCTTTTCTTGTTCCTTCCTTTCACCCCACCCCCCCACCATTTCTCTTCTAGCTTTCTGTGTTCTTTTTAAACCCACAGAATCTATTGGATTGGTCTTGTTCAGGTTTTGCATAGTTAACCATTATTGAGTTCATGTATGATGCAATAGCCCTGCCATATCCATAAGAGAATTTCACAGGTTTTTTCCCCATCCTCCAGCTTTTACACTCTTCTGTCCCCCCGTTTTTTTTTTTTTTATGGTTTAAGAGCTTTGTTATAGAAATGCAGGGGAAAGAGAGAAGGTATAAAAGAGAGAGAAAGAAAGAGAGAGAGAGAAAGAGAGAGAGGAAAGGCTAGAGAGAAAGAGAAGAGGAGAGGAGAAGACAAAGAGAAGGGAAGAGGAGAGAGAAGTGAGAGGACAAAGTAAGAGAGCCTTCTGTCCCCTTTCTTCATAATGTTCACTGATCTATAGGGTGGAATGATATAGACGTCCTACACATCTCAGCATTAACTTATTGCAATCAAAAGATTTTCTGACCGAGGTTGGAAATAGCACAGACATATGGATATAAGGATTAGTATTTAGAAGGCAGTTTGATAACAGGATTCCGTAGAAAAAAGCATCATCAATGGATTCTCCTCTAGGATCTATGACTTCCTTAGCCATAGGATTTGACTGCTTCATATCAATGGAGTAGAAATTGAATTCAATTGAGAGATTTTTTTTTTACCCCACTAAATAGCTTGCCAATCTTGCACAAGTGGACACATCTTGTCTGGCTGGTTGGTATTGTAGTGTCCATCAATGGATGAGACCACTGATGAATTTTTTTCCCTAGAACCTTTTAGCTTATGAAAACTAGCCATCAAGGAGAGTTTTCTGGTCAGTTAATGATTAGTTTTTGAGTTCTACAGCCAGAGGTTGTGGTACCTTCAGTAATAAGCTGAAGTAATGGTGGGTGACCAAGAACAATGGTAATAGCCTATTATGTTTTGGGTGTGTCTGAAGACTTTCTGGCCAATAACTTATAGAGAGGTAACCTATGCTGGATGCCAACATTTTCATTTAATTTTCTGAGTCTTCTGGAAGCAGTGTTGTTCACTGAAGTTGAATAATTCTGTTCAAACTCATTTTTAAAAATTGCATTTTTGCGCCGGGCATGGTGGTGCACGCCTTTAATCCCAGCACTCGGGAGGCAGAGGCAGGCGGATTTCTGAGTTCAAGGCCAGCCTGGTCTACAAAGTGAGTTCCAGGACAGCCAGAGCTACACAGAGAAACCCTGTCTTGAAAAACAAAAACAACAACAACAAAAATGCATTTAAATACTGGATTTTTACAGGGTTTCTTCATACATCCTTATTTTTTCAGCATATCTTCTATTGCCCATTTCTTCCACTCCTTTGTCCCCAGCCTTACTTAAACCTTTAGTTCCCACTATTCTTCTAATAGTCTTTCATATCACACATGTGCTAATGTCTGCTCCTATTTTATTTTTAACCTGAGTTGTTCTCAAGTAGCTTCTTTCTGAATGTTCCCTTTTAGATAGGACTTCTCTGGTCCTTCACTTCCCCATCCCCATCAATTTGCCACATTCTTGAGCTCTTCTGCAACCAGGATTTTCCCTTTATGCTTTTATTTCAGCTCTATTCTATTTTTCCCACTCCCTATAAACTTATCCCCCATGTTAATGGCCATTTTCTAGTTTCCTGCCTTCTACATATACTCCTTGTAAACTACAAAAGCTTTGAAGCCAGAAATTTGATGTGAGAGAGAACAAGAAATATCATTTGTCTTCTGGGCCTGGGTGACCTCCCTTCATATTATTTTTTTCCAGTTCTATTTACCTATAAATTATATCACTTAATTTTTCCTTACTGATGAGCAATATTCCATTGTGTACATACACCACATTTTCATTATTCATTCATTAGTTTATGGACATCTAATCTAGTTCCATTTGCTTGCTTTTGTGACTAGGGTAGCAATGGACTTAAGTGTGCAGGTATACTTGTCATTGGGTATAGTACTTTGCATATAATCTCAGTAGTGGTATAGCTTAGTGGTTGGCTAGATCTACTTCTAGTTTTTCTTTAAATAAACGCTCAGATCAACTTCCAGAGTGGTTGTACTAATTTACACTCTCACTAATAATGTATAATTATCCCGTTTTGCCTATATCCATGCCAGCATTTGTTGTTCTTTCTATTCCTGATGATGGCCATTCTGTTTAGTGTTCAATGGATCCTTAACATATTTTCAATCAGCATTTTCCTGATGGCTAATAACAAAATAAAATGTAAGAAGACAAAACAAAAATCATCACTTCAGAGTTGCTCATGGCAAGACAGGAAAGCAGAGAGCCTTAGAGAAGGCACAAGAGTCAGACACCCACTCATTCACTCACTCAAGACTTCCGTAAAAACACTAAACTGGAAGCCATAATATATATTTAGAGGACCCATTGCATATGTGTGTAAGCCCTGTGCATGCTGTTTTAGTCTCTGTGGGTTCATATGAGCTTTGTTTGTGTTGATTTACAAAGCCTTATTCTCTTGGTGTCCTCCACCCCCTCCAGCTTTTACATTTTTTATGCCTCCTCTTATTCAGGATTCCTTAGGGAAACCCTGAACTTTGAGGGGAGGGATTTGATGGAGACATCCCATTTGGGACTGAATGTTCCAAGGTATCTTACTCTCTAAAAGATGTCTGACTGTGGGTCTCTCTATTTGTTTCCACTGACTACAGGAGAAAGCTTTTCTGATGATACCCAAAGATCTATGAGTATAGCAAAATATTATTAATAGTCAATTTATCACTACATTAAAAAAAATTTTTAGACCAGTATTATTTAGTTTTACCCTAGGTCCCTGTGGTATCTAGTCTCAGGTTCTTGGTCACCCAAGCTATGTAAGGAATGAGTTATAGATCTTGGGATAGGCCTTAAGTAAAATTATTTATTGGTTGATTACTCTCACAAGCCTTGTGCTACCATTGCCTTAGCATATCTTGTAGGCAGGACAGCATTTTTACATAAAGTGTTTGTGGCTGTCTTGTTGTTTTCATTTCTCTTTTGGTAGCTTACTGAGTACATTCCTGTATCAAAGGCATTAGAACAAAGGCGTGAAGGTTCTATATAGGCACCAGCTCAACTTCTCTATATTCAATGAGTTGTGCAGGTGCTGTGTTCAGGAATAGGGCCTTAGTGTCAGTTTTCAGAGAATAACCTATACTTCTGAGAACAGCCTGGGTTGTTTGGTGAGTCCCATATGGTCAGTTTGGCCAACAACGATATTAGATGTAACCTAATCCTGATACTAGAAGCCTCATTGGGTGAAAAGAGATGGCCAGTTAAGGTTCTGTCTTCCCCATTATTTGATGATTTAATTTATCTTGCCTTCACTTATGCATAAGGCAAGCGATTATGTATCACTTATATATTTTAGGAAGTTTCTACTATATTGGTTTCCATACCACCCCTCAAGTTTAGCTGTTTCTCCATATGTTTCCTCTTATAACTCCTTATCCTGTCCCCACTTGATTCTCCATTCCAGATCCCTCCCCATCCATATATATCTATCTCATTTCCCCTTTGATAACAAGGCCTGTATGGTCTATCTGTTACCTTATTCCACCTTTTCTTTTTTTGTTCTATGGATTGTAGCTTGGTTATCATTGACTTAGAGGCTAATATCACACTCAAGTGAGTGCATATCATATTGGTCTCTTTTTTTTGGGGGGGGGTGTTGGTGATACTTCATTCAGGATGAATTTTTCTAGTTCCATTCATTTGCTTCTAAATTTCATGATGTCACTTTTAAAAATGGCTGAGTAACATTCCATGTTGCAAATGTACCACATTTCTTTAATCCATTCTTCTGTTGAGAAACATCTATGTTGCTTTAAATTATGGCTATCATACATAGAGCAGCAATAAGCATAGTTGATCAAGTTTCTCTGAGGAAGGATGAGGCATGCTTTGGATATATGCTCAAGAGTGGTGTAGCTGGATCTTGAGGTAGATCCATTCCTATCTTCTGGAAGAACTGCTACACTGATTTCCATAGTGGTTATACAAGTTCACATTCCTACCAGCAGTGTATTCTTCAATGTATAATTTTTGTCATTCTTTTCAAAGATTAGGTAGTTGTAATTACATCAAGTTATACTTGGGTCCTTATTTTGCTTCTTGCTTGCTTTGGCTGTTCTTGGTCTTTGGGCCTCCATATGAATTTTGTGTTCCCCTCTATGTCTAATAAAGAAAGGTCCTGACATTTTGACTGCAGTTGCATCAAATCTATAAATTAATTTTTAATAGATAGCCATTTTCACAATAATAATGCTAACATATGTGTATGATAAGTCTTTCAATCTGTTGACATCTTCCTCAGATTCCTTTCTTTTCTTAGTTAGCATTACTTTGGGGAATTTTATTTTATATTCTGTGGATATTATGAATGAGATTGCTCATAGGGTCTCTTATGTTTGCAATCACATCATCTACAAATATAAAAGCACTGACTTTCCTATTTGTATCTTTTATTTCTTTCTATAGCCTTAGTTCAAGCTATCAGGCACCATCACGAATAGAGGTGGAGACCATGGATGCTATTGTCTTGTTTCTGATCATAGGAGTGCTAGTTTTTTTATTAGTTAGTATGATGATGGTTGTAAGTTTGTTGTGCATAGCCTTTATTAGGTTGAGGAATATTCTCTGTCCATTTCTCCGTCTCCAAGACTTTTATCATGAATGGACATTGGATTTTATTAGAGCCTGTCTAAGCAGTCTGTTGTTCCCTTTTCAAAGTGTCTGTTTCTGAGGCCTGGGCATGCTACCTCAGCAAATGTGATTATCTGAATAACTGTAGTTATTTTTCTATTGTATTTGACATTTTTTTCTTTCCTGGGATGTTGGTATTTACCACAAAGAAAACGTCTTTGGGCTGGAGAGATGGCCTATTGTTCTTGCAAAGAACTGAGGTTCAATTCCTAGCATCCACATGGTGACTGAAACCCTTCCTTATCTCCAATTCCAGGTAACCTAACATCCTTTTCTGATATACACTGGCAGCAGACATGCTTGTGGTACACACACATAATTCCCAAAACACTCATACTCAGAAGATAAAAATAAATTTTAAAACTTTTAAATAATACAAAGTCTTTGCAAAGTTGAATTTATCAGGACATGCAATTTTTTCACTTAAAGTGATTGCCTTCCAACTATTTGCCCGTGTGTGCACACGTCACAGTTAGTACACATGTCAGGGGACAACTTGTAGCAGTGAGTTTTCAACTTCCACCATGTAGTTCTTGGCAGTTGAACTCAGATCATCATCTTTACCCATAGAGCCATCTTACTTGCCCTGCAAATTGTGCTTTTCAACCAATTTGAATGTATTATAATGAAGAATGAGATGACTGGATTGAGAAGTCTCAGGGATGGCTACCATTGCATGTCAAGGAAAGAATTCTAAACAGAGGTCTATGGATGCTTTAGCTATCTCCATGGAAAGATCCTATTGATGACTAGATGTTATCATTTACTTATCCAGTGATTTGGAAATTTTGTTTGTATTATGAGTAAAAGTAACCCAGAATGTCTGCATCCTTTGATTCAGGTATGGGGGAGGGTTTGCATATTTTTGTTTTGTTTTATTTTATTTTTTTGCCATTCTTTCTGGATAAATGTCTGTAGGAGGAAGTTCTTATTTGAAAAGTTCAGTTTTCATAAAATGGTCTTTTCAAATGTGCTGGTGGCACCTCTTAATTAAAGGCATATCTTAGGTCTTGCTGTTTTGCTTGCCATGCTGAGAGTTGTGAAAGTACGTTTTCTCCAGAATGTAATAAATTGCTGGCTATTTCTTATTGTGTAAGGAATTAAGCTTCATTTCAGACTCTGTGCAAGTCAAATCCTTCCCATATGATTTATTTTATGAGAACCGCTTTTGGAAATTACATGAGAAATTGTTTTCCAGACTACCACGTTATTTATCATGGAAGAGCTTTATAAGTGTGCTAAGTCTCTAAGGCTGTTTCATTTGCAATGGAATAAATACTTCAGTTTTTCATGAAAGACTGACAGTCTGGGGAATTGTGGCTCTACAATTAAGATACCATGTGTTAATTATCTTTTGCCACAGCACTGCTGTGTAATAAACTGTCAAAATAAATTAAAAAAAAAAAACAATTAGAATTCTTTCAACTTAATACTATGAAATGCTCTGCCATTAGGTTGCCAGGCAATGCTATAAAATTATTTTTCAAGCCATCGTTTAAAATTTCTTGAAATAGTCCCACATACACACCAAACAGAGACTATGACACAGCAAATGGAGACCATGTTTGTTTGTTTGTTTGTTTGTTTGTTTTCCAAAACACAGAACTCTTTACTTCCAGCTGGCCTTAGCAGCAATCCTCCTGCAGCATCTTCTTAAGTATAGAACACAAAAGGTATGAGCTGCCATACCCAGCAGAAATATTTATTCAAGAAAGTGTATAAACACTTCCTGAGAGTAATTAGAATATATAGTATCTGAATTGAGACCCCAGCCTTTTCCTCCCCCACCTCCAGCTTAGTCAAAGAGACTTATAACAAAGAACACAGTAATCCAATTCTCTCCAACTCCCAAGCAAGGGCTATTTTTAGGTGAAGTTCAAGATAACATTGTTTTCATCCTGTTGCTAGGAGCTAACTTCTGAGCAAGTGTGGCCCAGAGATTGGGACTTGATTTGCCTTCTCAGCCCCCATTCATGGAATAAAATCTCTACCCTGGCTGTGACATCATGGGGAGCTGCTGATCATTTCTTAACTGGATCTGAGATAGGCAGGCTAAGAAGAACCAATGTTATCCTCTCCTTTTAAGAATGCTTCAGACTCCATGACAGGGTTTTATTTTGAGAACTCTGCACCCTTGTCCTCCGATCCAGCAGAAGAGTTTTAGAGAATCTGTCATGGCAGAGAAACACACCATAAAGCAGAGCAACCTAAACAATTTCCCAAAGGCTCATTTGTCAAAAAGTATAGAAATTTAAGCCTAAAGGCATTTTCAAAAACCAGTGGAAGTTACAGTAAAAGTAAATTGGAGAAAGATTAATAGATTAATTGGAAACACAGTATAAACCTTCATTGGCTAGTTAGTTAGAGGAAAGCTGGAACAGAGGTAGATAGGGGAAATGCTCCTAAGACACAGCAAATCATAAACACTGACCTAGAAAAATAACAATTTGGGCGAGCCTGCATAGATAAGTCTCTTTCCCCCAGGAAATTGTTAAACCCAGTAGAGAGGTGGACATAGAACTCAGAGGTAGGCTTAATCCCCAATCTAGAAAAAGAAAGCAATCAGCTAGTTATTGGTGGGTTTTAATGTGGAGTTTTGATCAGTGAAAGAGACAAAAGGATCCCTGTGAAAACTGTTGTTTCCTAGGGGAGCCTGGTTAAACCCAAGTATACATGGAAGAAAATCAGTAACACAATGCAGGAAGCAAAGGAATGGGGAAACAGTAGCAAGTACTTAGGAGGAGGATCAATATCCCTAGTTACTAAACTGTCTGAGATTTCCAGTTTCCAACCAAAATGATGAGAGATGCAAAGAAACAACCAACTTGAATGGAAGAGGAAAGAACCAATGAGCTTAATAATAAGATAATTTAGATTACTTATTTTAAAAAGACAGCATATTGTATATGATTTTATGCCTAGGGAGTGTTTACACCAGGAAAGCCTACTGAGACAGGCTTTGAGCTGTAGGGTATCACGAATGGATACAAGGTTTCATTTTTTCTATTTGTTTTCTATATATGTATAAAACTACCAACGAATAAAAAGGAAGTGGTTGGAGTCTATGATGTGTGTGGCATATGTCAGTAAAGCATTTATAAAGTCAAAGCCTTAAGCACTTATGTATATAGTTTTCTGTGCTTCGTGAATATGCGCTCACTTTGAAAGGATCTTTGGTTTCAATTGTGATCATTGGATACCTCTGGCCATTTGAATTGATTTTGCTGATTATGCCTGGGTTTGTTCACCTAACACTTTAACAAACAAACAACAACAACAACAACAACAAACAAATTAGGCTGACTTCGCTCATCTTTGCCCCGTGTCTGGTGATAGCATTAAGTGTTGACTTTTTAAATGGATACCTGAAGATACAGTAAAGCATTATTTTTGGATACACCTGTGAGAATATTTGGAGAAGAGGCTCGAGTATGAACAGGTGGACCAGGTTATGAAGATACAGTCTGAATATGTGCAGGCATCACTCAATCAATGAGGAGCCAGGTAGAATAAAGATAACATTAATTTTTGGATTTTCTCATTTATGTATGGAACTGAGGCACTGTCCTCACCCCCTTGGACATCATAAAAGGACTTTCCAGCCTTGGGACTCTGGATTTTGTGATGCAGACTGCTCATGCATGCAAGCTCCCAGGTCTTTTGCTTCAGATTGAAGTACAATATTAGTTTTCCTGACTTGGAGGCTTTTAGAATAAGATAAAATAAATACCCAAGGTCTCAGGGACTCTCTTTCAGCTTGTAGATGATATGTTATAGGACTTCTCAGTTTCTATAGTTACAGAAGCCAGTTTTCTCAGTAAGTCCCCTCTCATATATATGTATGTATTCATATATATGCAAGTATATGTATAATTCAATCACAAAAGGAAAGGATATCCATCCTAATGATTTCTTTGTTAGTAGAGCTCTTGATTAGTGCAGCTTTCATTTTCTCGCAAACTGGCTGATGCTTCTAGACATGATAGAAATAGGAAATTGAAAAGTGAAAAACCACAAAGCTGGAATAAAGAGTGGGACCATCCCCCCTTTTCCATTTTACTTAACCATATAAGTAAAAAGACAACCCCAAATTTAAGAGGTAATGACATATGTACTGGATATGCTACAAAACCACATTAAGACATGGGTAGAATGGCTAAAGAGAATAAGATAACTGGTCACGTCTATAAACAATCTGCCATCCATTCACTAGCCCAGGCCCTTTTAGAATCTCTTTCTACCCCTGTAAGGATGCAATAATGCCTGTTTAGATTGACATTCAATATATATAGTAATTGACTCAGTCTTGGATGCCAAGAAGCTGAAAATATGTATTTGTTTAATAAATAATAAACTAATGGGTGAAATGTGAAGAGAATGCAATTCTAAGGAGGGTGTGGTGCCCTGTGCATGCTTCCCACAGCCTACACAATTAAAGTACATATTTTCCTTACTTTTAAAATGTCAGAACCTGTATGTCTTTGTATATAGGCCTTTATTAGACCATCAGAACCCATTCTGTCCAAGAATATGACAGTCCAAAGTGGTGGAGAATTATTTTCCCCTGGAGTGTTTCTTAAAGAAGACTCCATACAGTTCTTCAGTGGTTTCAGCTCCCTTATAAATGCTTTTTTTGCTTTTTTGCATTTTTTGTCTCCCTTTATCACTCCCCCCTCACATAAGTTCTTGGGACCATCTCACGTGTTAAACTAAGTAATGACTTCCAAAAATAGACTAGAATCTACCTCATTGTCCCTATAAAAGTTAGTTTACATGGCTACAGCAAGTTCCCAGACATGTTTTCGGTTCTTGACACAGTCGATTCCTCTTTAGAGTCTGACAGAACCTACATGGATTTACACCTGTCCACAGAAGTGGAAGATAGATTTGGTACAGAGATAGATTTGGCACAGAAGAAAAGAATGTGCTGTTGGCTATGAAGAACATGAATATGAAGAAAAGGACCATGATACCATGATACCATGATACATGATACCATGATACACGTGAAGGCATAGGACAAGTTGTTCTCTAAAGCTTACACAATGAGGATGCTACTGAAACACCTTGCTTGCAGTCTAGTGTAATTGACTTTGGTCTTCTGACTTACTGATATGTGGTGGTCTAAATGTGTATTTGAAGTTATTGCTGTTGGGGGGAGTTCATTATAGCAGCCATAGGAATCAAACATATAGCTTCTAGTACCTGGAAGTGGGTTGCTGCTCTAATGAGTATATAAAATTGTGGCTGTGCCTTTGCACTGGGCTAATAGATGACCACAGTATAGAAAGCCTATGCTATCTTAGGAAATACCTAACAATCTTTAAACAGATAGAAATGTGACCATTGGAGATGTAGCTGGAGAAAGTTTAGAAGGAAGTTAGAACAATACATACCACTGGAAACTGATGAGCTGGGATTGTGTCAACTGAGAACTGGAAAATCACCTTTAGTCCTTGGGGGAACTACTCTAAGGTTAGGGGCACTTCCACAACAGCACATTCTCAAGGACACCAGAGGAAAGGATGAGAGCTTTTTACACAGTAACACAATATGCTTGAAGGATAAAATGGGCATGCAGAGACAGTAAAGAACCAGGTGTCTCTAGTTTTTATCAATGCATTTATGGAGGTTGGCCTGGAAAAGTTTATTCTGAGCTAGGTCTGATTGCATAGACCTATTGAAAGAGAGGTCACCCCCTAAGCCCCCATATCAGTAAAGGACATACTCAGTCACCAGATTCTCAGCACAAATATTTATCACCCTGGAGGAGCAAGCAGGGATGGGGAATCAGCAGCAAGAAAAGCGAGACAGCAAGAGAGGGTGCTTCAGGAGTGGGTTTTTAAGAGGAAAGTGGACAGTTTGTGCTAGGGTGAGTTGGTAAATACTGATTGGACATGTTAGCCAAATAATGAATTTTGATCATTGGACCTTGATGTTTTCTCACAGTAGTGGGTCAGTGGCCAAATTAGGGAATACACCATGGGGGATGGCATTAGGAGTGTAACAGTTTTTAGCAAGGGATTGGAAAAAGGGATAAATGAGCAAAACCTGTCTGCAGTGTTCGCAATGTCCAGGCCTGTGTTTTCATGCCTGACCTGTTAGAGCCCCTTCACCTATAATCCTGGGTATTCCGGAGGCCATTGCAGAAGGATAACAAGTTCAAGGCCTGCTTGGACAACAGAGTGACTTTGTGGTCTGTTTGGGCAATTCAGTGAGGCTCTGTCTTGCAATGAAGAAAGTAAAAAAGGTAGGGAAGTATAGTTCAGTTTTTTAGCATTGGCTTAGCATGTGTGAGTTCCTGGGTTCCAACTCTAGCACCATGGAAGAAAGGAAAGAAGGAAGGAGAAAAAAAATAAAGACGAGCCAAAGCAAAAGAAAAGATGGAACTTAGACAATTACATTTTAACCAGGAGCATGCGAGCCTCTGGTGTGAAAAGTGCACTTCACCTTTTCAGCCCAACCAAATTGACTATGTTCTATTACTATTGCTTTAAGCACCATCTGTGGCTGTTGATCTACCTTTGAATACTGTTACTCTAACTGCTGTCAGTTGATGTCGCTCTAACCATCACCTATTTCTGTTGCTCTAACCACCTCTGCAACTGCTTTTCTGATTCTGTTAGCCACACCCCTTCTTTTATGGTTATTTTAACTGTCTTCTGTTTCTGTTAGTCTAACCACTCTCTGTTAACTGCTGATCTAATTGGAATCTATTACTAGTGGTTTAACCACCGCCTAATGCTGTTGGTCTAACTGCCTCCTATTGTTAATGGAATACCCTTCTATCAATGCTGATTTAACTTGGTATTCAGTTAAAGAATGTTCTATGTGGCCACAAACAAAAGATGGCTGCTTCAGATGGAGTATACTTAACCAAATTAGTTACCATGAATTTACCATAGTGTTTTTTTTTTGCTTTGTTTGTTTGTTTGTTGTTGTTGTTTTTAAGCTTTGGGCCAGGGAGGCAAACCTAATTGTAGTATGTTATTACTTTACGCTTTAATTTTATAGTCAGTTTAGGGTACTATATTTTTTGTTTAGTTCATATATCACCAAATAAGGACAAGCAGTTTGAGGATTCTTACTTAAATACTAGCATTTAAAAGTTTTAAGCGTCCTCTTGGAGACTGTGTCCTCTCACAGTTTCCCAACTAATATCCTAATATTTGCCCTTACATTCTTATAAAGGCAATGTTCTTCTCTGATGACTTCTTACATTTTAGGGGAACTATTCCTGTCCCCCTTTAAGTCATTTTTTTGTTCAGATTTTGGCTATTTAATGAATTCCCTTAGTAGCCTGATGTCATCCTTTTGTAATATATGTATATTAGGGGATCTTGGGACACATCTTCATGTTTCTTTGGTGTTTTAATGTAACGGTTTAAATACCTGAACAGAAAGGTTCTCAGACCATTTGTCTTCTCATACAAAAAATATAACTGTACTATTATAACTGAAGGGCTTGTTTTATATGTTAAAAGTTTTGGGTTTTTTTTACAATAAAGTCAAGTTTCTTACTTCAACTACATGATACTGTTTTTTCCTGTATATTTGCATGAGTATATGCATAGACAGATAAATAAATAAATAAATAAATAAATAAATAAATAGCACAGATGAGCTGATTCTATTTCATAACTATTATGATTAAAGCAACAATGAATATAGATGTGCAGATCTCTGTAGAAAGACATAGAGTCTTATGTTGCAGAGAGAGCAGATGGCGGTTCTGTTTTTAGGGTTTTTTTGAGGTGCCTCCACCCTGACCAGTATTTGCACTAGTTTACACTCCCACCAGCAATGAGCAAGACTTCTTCATTCCTCACAGTCTTCCCAAGATTGTTATATGTTTGCTTAATCATAGTTGTTCTCACTGGGGTGACTTGGAATGCTCAAGTACTTTGAATCTGAGCGTCTTTGATGCCTAATGATACTGAATTTTTTAAAAACATATTTTGGTCCTCTTGTGTTTCTTCCTTCAAGAATTTTCTTTATAGCACTTTAATGTATGGATCAAGGGCTTTGGGGATGTTGGCATTTTCTATGTAGTCTAGATTATAACCCCCTTGCTAAAAAATAACTCGCAAACATCCCCTCTCATTCTATAGCATATCTTGTCACTTGGCTGATAGTTCTTTTTGCTGTGCAGAGATTTTTAAATTTCATACAATTCCACTTGTCAATTGTTGAGTCTATTTCTTGTACAATGAGAGTCCTTTTCAGAAAGTTGTTGCCTACATTTTTATCTTGAAGTATTTTACTTTAACACTTTTAGTCTTTAAATTTAAGCATTTAATTCATTCTTAATTTATGTTTGTGCATAGTGATACCTGGGGATCCAATTTTATCCATCTATAGGTGGATGAACAGTTTTGCCACTGCCATTTATTGATTTGGTTTTTTTCCCCCTCTGGTGTCTCTGTTTGTGCCTTTGATAATTAGAAATCTATAGCAGTGTGGGTTTATTTCTGTGTACTTTATTTTAGTGTATTTGTCTACATATTTGCCTTTGTGCCAGTGACATGCTGGCCTTGTCACTATTGAGCTATAAAATAATGTGAGAGCGGATATTATAATACTTCCAACTAAGGGCATCAATATCTAATTAGTGCAGTGGTTCTCAGCTTTCCTAATGCTTAGAGCCTTTAATGCAGTTTATCATGTTGTGGTGACCACCCCCAACCATACAGTTGTGCTCATTGCTACTTAATAACTGTAATTTTGCTGGTCTTGTGAACCATAATGTGAATATCAATGTTTTCTGATGGTCTTACGTGACCCCGATGAAAGGGTCATTTGAGTCTCAAAGGATCATGACCTTTCAGTGATTGAGAATCACTGAATTAGCAAAATAATGAATGAATTGGGTATGGAGAAAAGAACAGTATGTTCAAACAGCTAAGTACTTCTCTCTCTCTTTACTGTAATTGTCTACTGAACAGATGCTACTTTGAATTAGGCATGTAGCTTACTCTTTTAAAGTTAACCATGAAGTCTCTGATACATTTTTATACCAGATCTTTGTTTTCCCTCAAATTTTTCTCACTTCGTCACATGAAAACACAGGCATGATATTCTCTTCCTTCTAAAGATATGAAGTTTTTCAAATAGAGCTGCTACTGGCAGTAGTTCATAGTGCATCAAGAATGGACAGCCCACTGTTGGAGTCAGTCCAAGAAACCAATGGACCTGAGTCATGTTCTCCTCAGCCAGTGCCACCTGTTTGTGTCTAAATGAAAACCCAGGAGACTTAAACCTAGAAATCATGGACCTTGTACTTTGAATATCAGTTATAAACACACACAAGCCTTGGAGACCTTTTTTTAACCAATAACTTTAAATCAACAAATTTGTTTGGCCTCAATATTAGATACTTTCACTTTGGATTCTCTCAGAGGGCACTTCAGACAACTTTTCCAATTGCCCACAAAAAAAATGGGATGCTTTTCTTTATGGTCTGGGGTTCAGAATCTTTTAAATGATAAGGTGCGCACCCTAACTGTAATTTCTGAGTATTTAATGGCTGGCTCTTTAGTCTAAGGAAGAGAAAACAGGCAGGGGACAGATGATTCTTTTGTTGCTATGGGCACTGCTCTCCTCAAAGTGTACCAATGAGACTTGTTTTCTTTAAAAGGAAATAAAACAAGAAGCCAAATAGGGATAATGATAAGGAAGAAAATCTCTGGAGCATCCCCCAAATTATCTTCTGTTTTTCTGCTTGCCAAGGTGTGCACCACAATGAAATAATTCCTGACAATGACTGTCTACTGTCCCCAAAGTGTCTCCATCAGTATGGATTTGGAATATTGGTATATTTGGCTACATTTCTTAGTATGCCTCCAACCCAATGATGGCATAATTTAAAATCTTAACTCCTAATTATACCCCATGACCTCTGCAATACAGAAACATACTATATCCCATGGGCTACAAGAATTCTTAGATTTGGAGGGACCACTCACACTAAAAAAGGTACTTGCATCCTTCACTTAGAAAGCTGTTTTATTTTGTTTAATTCATGCCACCTAAGATTAAGTTGTATCTTGTTCTCCTTTACAATCTTCATGTCTACCTGACAGTAGTTAAGGAAACATGTGATCTGCCAAGTGAATATGGAAAAATCAATGGTCCCTGGATTCCAAATCTGCAAATAGCAAGGCTTATAGTGAAGAGCTTGGTGACTAGCACAAATTCAAGAAATAAAATCAAGAGCATTCAGCCAGGTGAAGCCTCTGTAAGCCTCAGGCCCACCATGAACTAACTGGAACACTTATGTTCGCCATCTACAGAGGCGAGGCATATGGAAGTGACTGTACTAGCGTGTTTTTCTATTGTTATGATCAAAGCACTCTACTTGTGGGAGAGGGGCCTTATTTGAACTATATATTAAAATCCATGTCATTGGGAAAATCCAAGGCAGGAACTGAAGCTGAAACCATGGTTGCTTGTTTGCTGCTATTAGTGTCCTTAGCTCCCCTTTTGCCTTTTATTTTTAAGATTATATCATAATCACATCATTTCCCCCTCTCTTTTTCTTACCAAACTCCCTTCCATATACCCCTCCACATCTCCTTGCCTTCTTCAACTTTATGGTCTCCTTTTTCATTACTTGTTCTTACATGCATAAAATATTTAGTCAATATCTCTCTGTATAGTAACCCTTAATACCCATGATATATTAATTATTACATATTAATAATTATTGATTATTAATACACATATAATTTAGGAATATATTATATACATGTAACAACAACTAATTGGTATACTCTTGGTTGGAGTATATTGGTATCGGATATTGGCATTGGATAACCAATTGTTATACTTTTCTCCCACTCATCCTTTCTTCATTGCCTGTAGTTCTTTGTGTAGGCCTGAGGCCTTGTAGTAATCTTCCCCTCCATGTTGGCATGTCTATTATTATTCTTGTTCAGTTTATGTTTAGGCAGTCATATTGGTCAGACTTCATTGATGTAACTTCTGACATTGCTAGGAAAATCAATCTCACAGCAAACTCTCTGAGTTCTCTGGATCCTACAGTCTCTCTGGCATCTCTTCTACAATGTTCTCTGAGTTTGAAGAGTTATTTTATAGATATATCCATTGACACTGCAATCCCCAACCTGTCACTTGGATTGGATATAGTTTTCTGTAATGGTCTCCATCTGTTGCAAAGAGATGTTTCCATGGTGCAAGGTGATGATTACATTTGTTTGTGGGTTTAAGAACATGTATGTTAAACATGTATAGTTAAAGATGATGTTGAAAGAGGACATAAAACATTTGTCTTTCTGGGTCTGGGTTCACTCAATATGATTTTTTTCCTAGTTTTATCCACTTACCTGAAAAGTTCATGATTTAATTTTCCTTTACAACTGACTAGTTTTCCATGTGTAATAGCCAACATTTTCATTATCTGTTCATCTGTTAAAGGTCATTTAGGTTGTTTCTGTTGCCTAGCTTTTGTGAATCGTGCAGCAATGGATATGGCTGAGCAGGTATCTATGGGGGAGACACATAGCAAGGAGTGCTAAGGCTGGGATTTCCTTTCAGCATTTTGAGAATCCTCACATCGATGTCCATAGTGGCTGCACCAGTTTTCAAGCACACTAACAGCAACTGAAGCTACTTTTCCCCACAACCCTCCAGCATTTGTTGTCTGTTGTTTGTCAGCCCTCACCATCCTAACTATGGTAAGATAGACTTTCAAAGTTGCTTTGATTTGTACTTCCCTAATTGCTAGGGATGATGAATATATTTTGAGATATTTCTTATCCATTTGTTTCTTCTTTGGAGAATTCTCTATTCAGATCCTACGTCCATTTTTGAATGACTCATTTGTTTGTAGTAGTAGTAGTAGTAGTAGTAGTAGTAGTAGTAGTAGTAGTAGTTGCTCCTGTTGAAGTATTTGGTTTATAAGTTCTTTCTATAATCTGGATATTAATCCTCTGTTAGATATATAGCTAACAAAGGTTCTGTGGGCTTCTTCCTCTTCATTCAACTCATTATTTCCTTAGCTGTGCAGAAGCATGTTAGTTTTATGAGTCCCACTCATTAATAGTTGGCCTTAATTTTGGGGCAAATGAAGTCCTATTCAGAAACTCCATTCTTCTATCTGTATCATGTAGGACACTGTAGTTTTGTTTTGTTTTGTTTTTTTCCTCTAGCAGTTTCAGATTTTGAAGTTTCACATATAGGTCTTTTATCCACTTGGACTTAGTCTTTGTGCAAAATGTTATATATGCCTATAATATAAGTCTTCTGCATTTCGACATCCAGTTTTCTAAAAATCATTTACTGAAGATATTGAAAGGAATTGCATTGACCCTGTAAATAGCTTTTGAAGTAAGGTGATCATTTTCACAATATTTTTTTACTAATACACGAGTATGAGCTGTATTTCTATTTTCTAGTACATTTCTCTCTCTTAAGAGGTTTATTGTTTTAATTGTATATATCCTTCATTTTCTTGGCTAGGTTCATTCTGAGTTATTTTATTTTATTTGAAGCTATTGTGACTGGAAGGATGTCTATACTTTTTTTCTCTGTATGTTAATGGAATATTGAAAAGCTATGTCTGTGCAAGTTGATTCTGTATTATGTCATGCTTCTGAATTTATCATTTCTATATGTTTTCGGGTAGAATTTGGGGGATTGCTAATATATAGTAGCATCATGTCATCTACAGATAAGGTTAATTTGATTACTTCTTTCTCCATTTATGTGCCCTTTAATTTCCTCCTCTTGCCTTAGTGGTCTACCTAGTACTTAGCTCACAATGGGAATGTACCTAGTGGGTCTTCCTGTCTTCAGTGAGCTTGCTTCGGCCTTTTTTTCCATTTAGGATGATATTGGCAATGGGTTTTATACCTTTCTCATATATGCCAGGACCAATATCTCAGTGGCCTGGCCTCATCAATCACTAATCAAGAAAATTATGTACAGATTTGTCTACAGGCCAATTTAATGAAGTCAGTTCCTCAACTTGATGCTCCATCTTCCCAGATGACTCTAGCTTTTGTCTAGTTGACAAAAGTACCAGTACAGAGGCCCAGCCAGAGAAAGTGAGATGAGGGGATGCCCATGATGCTAGGGCTGCTTTGACCAGAGAGCGAAAAAGCAAATTGGGAAGAAGTCAGGGCAATACGCAGGATTGAGGTGGAGTATTCATGGACAGAGAGCTCAATAGTGGCACCCAGAAGCCAGTTGTCATGAACAAGGCCACCCTCTGGGTTATTCTGGGCCTATGGAAGAGAGCAGTGGCTATAGAAGAGGCACCCAGGAGGGGGATTGCAAGCCACTGGCATCGAATATGATGGCTTCTTGAAGCCAGGATTGGGACAAGTAGTTAAGGACTCTTCTGAGGCAGCTGAAACTAAAGAAGCAAGATAGGAGAGGAGACAGATGTCACCAGAGAGCCCCCAAGTGATTAATGTCATAGAAGATGGAGGTACAAGAATGAACACGAGGGGTTTGAGGTGAAGAAAAGGGAACTGAAACTCAGGGCAGGGAGATAGTGGTACCCTAGTGGCATGAGCTCCAGGGAAGGGAAAGGGGGAACTGGAGAGGATCCTAGGCAATAGAATCCAGGAAAAGGAAAGAGGCCAAAAAAGTACCACCTAGAAAGAACAGCCCAAACCCACACAAGGAAGTAAGTTGAGGAAGTAGAGGGGACATATCATAAGGGAAACAGCCTGGGTATAGAAGAAGAAAATTGCTCCAGGAGGATACAAGGGGAGGAGTGGCACTCTGTAGCACCTCAAGCTACTTAGTAGGTAAGGAGGGTATTACATTATAGCTAAGTCACCCTTGTACATCTAAGTCACAGCACCAAATATGTTATTGGAGAATCACTGAGATCTTTTTGGATGAGGAAATCAAAGGTTAGGAGTTCCATCCTCCAGAGCACTTTTCCAAAGAGTAAAGCAGAGACTAGGGAAAGGAATAAGGTAGTTTTTAATAAAGTAGAAGTAGATAGATATACCTTTAGGTTGTCAACTGGAAACATCGAACCACTGACTAGGCATGCAATATCACCAACTGGGCACACTGTACCACCAACTAGGCACAGAGTATTGCCAACTGGGCACATGGTACCACTGACTAGTCACATGTTATTACAGACTGGGCACATGTATCACTGACAAAATCAAATAGTCATTTGCTTTGAGATTGAATGTAACCTGCATTCTGCCAAAGATCTCATTAGTTTGGGGTGTGAAAACTGTGTTCTCTATCCTCTGAAGAACTCAGGAAGGAAGAATTAGCCACATGTTTTACTGTTTTTTCTTGAGACTCCATTTCAAATGTGTTCTGTGTGCTTTCCATCCTCACGATGGGTGTTTGAGTAATGTGTTATCTCATACCATTTGTTAGCTTTGGACTAGTGTAGCACAGATACTGTATTTACTGTCATTATTTTTATCCTTTAGATTTGCGGAGATTTAGGGCCCCAAGTTGCTCTTCTGGTTTACTTTTAACTGAGCAGAGACAGTCAAGGGTCACTTGATGTATTAGAATATGGGTGTTCTAAACTGCCTCTTTCAGAATATCTCTCCTCTCTAGCTTTCTTCTTTGCATACTCCAACAGTTGGTGTCCTGTCAGTGTCTTGTCTATACTAGGAAAGGGACACTTTTAGCTGAATTGCGTCTTACATATTTGAAAAGAAAAAAAAAAAACAGCTTGTGACTGATCAATGTGAATATTTATTTGGTTGAACAGATTTCCAAATAAACTGTTGAAATCACAGTCTCCTCCCCCACACTACTGCTTAGAGTAAAATGATAGAAAAAAAATAGAAGGAAGAGCTGTTAAGGAGAAAGGAGCCAGGGTCTAATTATATAAAAGTCTCATCCTCCTCACATTGCAAATGATAAACAGTAAGATATTTGCTCTCTGGTACTTCTCAAATACATAACAGATCAATAGCATCCCCCATCTTCTCCTCCCCGCTGTCTACTCCCTCCCACATCTCCAATATTTCCCTTTTCTGCTCTATTTTTTCTCTTACTGCTGAAGCTGAAGATGGCAACTGGCATGTTATTGTGAAGTCATACTTGCTAGGAGGCTGGGAAGGACATTAGGACTCTTAAGTCCTCATTGATCAGTGTTGCTTCTAATGAATTAATTTCTAGATGTGGTGAATTTAATGGCAACTTTTTGTTGTTAATAAAGAATGGAAGGCGTGCAGTTAATTTTGAATTGTGTGAATGCTATGAGAAACAAACAAAATGATTTGCTCTCAGAAGTGGTTCTTTGTAGATTTAGTCAAGAATATGGTTAAATATATTTGTGCTCATGCCCTTGAGGAAATATAAACATGGAAGTGTTCAGTTACATAATGGCTATTTTGAAGATATTATGTGCACTTCTCAGTGCAAACAAGACTTAGAGATTCTCTCTCTCTCTCTCTCTCTCTCTCTCTCTCTCTCTCTCCTCCCTGCGTCCCTTTCCTCTCTTTATTTTTCTCTCATAAGATACATCCCCATTGCAAAGCTCCATTCCTTCCACTCCTCTTGATCCCTACCCATCTCCCCTCTCTCAGATCCACTGCTCCTCCATTCTCCTTTGAAAAAGAGCAGCCCTTCAAGGGATATCAACTAAACATGGTATAAAAAGATGCAACAAGTCTAGGTTCAAACTTTCATATCAAGGCTGAATGAGGCAACTCAGTATGGGGAAAGGGTCTCTAGAGCAGGTAAAACAGTAGGAAACACCCCGATCCCCATTGTTAGGAGTCAAACAGAAACAACCACGGTATATATGTGAGCACCTAGCGCAGACGCACGCAGGCTCTGTGATTGCTGTTTTAGTCTCTGTGCGCCTCTATGAGCTCTGCTTACTTGGTTCTGTAGACCTTGTTCTCCTGGTGTCCTCAACCCCTCTGGCTCTGACAATCTTTTCTCCCCCTCTTCTTTGGGGCCTTCCAGGAGTTATGCCTGATGTTTGGCTATAGGACTCTGCACTTGCTCCCATCAGATGCTGGAGGAAGTCTCTCTGATGATGAGTGGACAAGGCACTGTCTTAGTCAGGGTTTCTATTCCTGCACAAACATCATGACCAAGATGCAAGTTGGGGAGGAAAGGGTTTATTTGGCTTACACTTCCATACTGCGGTTCATCACCAAAGGAAGTCAGGACTGGAACTCAAGCAGGTCAGGAAGCAGGAGCTGATGCAGAGGCCATGGAGGAATGTTCTTTACTTGGCTTAATTCCCCTGGCTTGCTCAGCCTGCTCTCTTATAGAACCCAAGACTACCAGCCCAGAGATGGTCCCACCCACAAGGGGACCTACCCCCTTGATCACAAATTGAGAAAATGCCTTACAGTTGGATCTCATGGAGGCATTTCCTCAACTGAAGCTCCTTTCTCTGTGATAACCCAGCTGTGTCAAGTTGACACAAAACTAGCCAGTACAATTGACCCCTTGTCAACTTGACACACAAATACATTACTAGTAAGCCTCAACCCTTAGTTCTTATTCAACCCCAAGATCTTAAATAACTTTAAAAGTTCCACAGTCTTTACATATTAAAAGTTCAATCGTTTTAAAATATCCAGTATCTTTTAAAATTCAAAGTACTTTAAAGTTCAAAGTCTCTTAATTGTGGGCTTCACTAGAAAACTTCCTTCAAGAGGGAAAAATATCAGGGCACAGTCACAATCAAAAGCAAAAATCAATCTCCAACTGTCCAATGTCTGGGATCCAACTCATGACCCTCTGGGCTCCTCCAAGGGCTTGGGTCACTTCTCCAGCCATGCCCTTTGTAGCACACACCTTGTCTCCTATGGTCCAGCTGCCTGTACTTCACTGCTGCTGCTGTTCTTGGTGGTCATTCCATGATACTGGCATCTACAAAATGCTGCTGTCTTCCACTGTAACTAGGCTTCAACACTAGCCTCTCATAGGCTCTCTTCATGGTGTCAAGCCTCAACTCCTTTGCATAACCCTTTCAGTTCTGGGCCATCAATTGCAACTGAGGCTGCACTTTCACCAATGGCCTTCCATGGCCTCTCACAGTCCCTCCGTGGTCTCAGCTGCTCTGCATGACCCCTTCATGCCTTCAAAACCAGTACCACCCGGATGACTCTTACACATTACCAGGTCCAGCCACAGCACAAGGCTATCTCTGGAACACAGCCTCTGTGCTCTCAGAAAACACTTCCCAGAAGATGTCACCTCAATGATGCTGGTCTCTTCTTAATCGCTAATTTCTTAGCTCCAGCTAACCAACATCAATAGTCCCAGTAAGGAAAAGGTTTTGCTTTAGTAGTTCTGGTATCTTGTTAATCACAGCTTATTCTTTAGCCCCAGCTAACCACAACCACAGAATAATCAAACTCCAAAATAGCGATGGCCCTGAAAAGAGTCTTTAATCTTCCCTCTGAAGTTTCACTAGCCAGGCCTCCATCTTCTGCACTGTTCTCAACATTATCTTCCAAGCTCCTACACAACATCCCACAGAACTCTTAACAAAAAATGGATCTTCTGGCCCAAAGTTCCAAAGTCCTTCCACAGTCCTCCTCAAAACATGGTCAGGTTGTCACAGGAATACCCCACTATGCTGGTACCAATTTGTCTTAGTCAGCGTTTCTATTCCTGGACAAAACATCATGACCAAGAAGCAGTTGGGGAGGAAAGGGTTTATTCAGCTTACACTTCCACACTGCTGTTCATCACCAAGGAAGTCAGGACTCAAGCAGGTCAGGAAGCAGGAGCTGATGCAGAAGCCATGGAGGGATGTTTCTTTACTGGCTTGCTTCCCCTGGCTTGCTCAGCCTGCTCTCTTATAGAACCCAAGACTACCAGCCCAGAGATGGTCCCATCCACAAGGGGCTTTTCCCCCTTGATCACAAATTGAGAAAATGCCTTACAGTTGGATCTCATGGAAGCATTTCTTCAACTGAAGCTCCTTTCTTTGTGATAACTCCATCTGTGTCAAGTTGACACAAAACTAGCTAGTACAGGCACCAATCTACAAATATAAGGATATCATTATGAATTTTTTCATTGATCTTTTTTTTGCCAATTTTGTTTGGTTCTACCCTTGGTCTCTGAATCATCCAGCTTCTGGTTCCTGGCTAGGCAATCAGTGTCTGGTGTGGGCTTCCTTTTGTGGAATGGGCCTCAAGGTAGACCAGTCATTGGTTGGCCACTCTTAAGCAATTATTGCCCAGTATATCTTTCAGGCAGGACAGATTGTTGGTTAAAGGTTTTGTGACTGGGTTGGTGTTCCAATCCCACCCCTGGATGCCTGGCCTGGTTTGTTACTGGAGATGGCTGGTTCAGGCTCCATATCCATCATTACTAGAAGTCCTCACTAGGGTCATTCTCATATAAGTTCCAAGAAGTTTCCTCTGCTCTAGATTTCCACATTGACCCTCAAGCCTACCCCCAAGTTCCAGTAGTCTCTCCCTTTACTCTCTCCCTCCATTGCTTTCTCCCCAAACTGATCTCTCCTGTTCCTTCACTACCCACCTCCAGTATACCCACATAATCTATTCTATCTCCCCTTCCCAGGGAGATCCATGTATTACCCCTAGAGCTCTCCTTGTTACTTTGCCTCTCTGAGACTGTGAACTGAAGCATGACTATCCTTTACTTTAATTAAGGACCCATGAAAAAAAATCTAATGTTTGATGAAATGAGTTACATAGATCTATAAGCTTTGGGAAATACTATATCAGCAGAAATAATGTCAGATTAGATTGAAGGTGACAGAAGATGAGATGACAGAAGTCTGGAATTTTTAAAATTTTGTGAAGAACAGTGTATAAGATTACTCACTCATAACCTTGTGTTAACCACCACTCAAAGGATACATGATTCAAATAAACTATTGGAGAGTCCAGAGGGAAGAGATCTGGCTATAGATAAGGCCATGGAATCAATAGAGCCACGGTAAATGGTTTCACATCTCACAAGGTTATTACTCTGCCCTGATAGCCAATAAAATTTTACATAGTTGGGTTTTAACATTGACTAGATTGAAGATTGCTTTCATTATACGTTCTTTCTTTTGGAATAGGAAAGTTATTGGGTATAAGTGAACCAAAATCCAACCAAAAGCAGAAACAAGATATTAATAGAAAGAAAAATTGAAATTAAATATCTATACTGGGGCTTGGCTTTAACCCAACAGCTCCAAGAAAGCTACATCCTGACTTAAATGGCACACAAAGTACAGATGCCAGCATCTATGTACCAGGAGCACACTGAGCATTTCCTCTTCAAAAAATAGATTTTTTTGGAGATCAGATAAAACTCATGTAGATATCAAATGAATGCGTGTTCAAAGGTGTACAGGATTGTTAACCAAGCCTATTTAAATAAGTAAATTGAATCAAAATGGGTCTCAACATTGCTTGAAGAGGACAGTCAAACCTCTACCTGGAAATGTACTTGACATTCTTAGCACTGCCCTGTAATTACTGAAAGAAAGGTTGTGAAGACCTACAGTTTCCAGTAAAACATATTATTTCTACAATGTTAATTCAAGTGTAAACTGAGGAGAGTTACAGTTCCCTCAAAATCGGGGTAGGGTGGCCACATTGCTGTGATAGATATTTCAAGGCTCAGAGGCCTAGTCAGAACCCATAACCCACCAGGCACCAATGACATCTCAAAGCCTAAGATGTCATAAAGGTAGCTCCTGACCAATGAGGGGCAGAAGCTGGGGGTGCAATGGGCCTGACTGAACATTGTCTTCAGAGAACCAGTCCTGCAGGTGAACCAGGCAGA
This sequence comes from Mus minutoides, assembly GCA_902729485.2. Classification (NCBI taxonomy): domain Eukaryota; kingdom Metazoa; phylum Chordata; class Mammalia; order Rodentia; family Muridae; genus Mus; species Mus minutoides. The sequence goes on from LR753425.1 coordinate 308,064, forward strand.
GCTTACCGGAGCCCAATCCATCAAACCATCATGTCGGGGAAGAAGAGCCAAGAAAAGTCTTGCAGTGACAACAACCAGATGGAAGATCCTTCTTCTAGGCCTGAGGTACAGATTCCTGTGAATTATGTGTACCGCATACTGCAGGAGGAGCAATATACCCCCTGTATAGGGTCCACAACTTCAGATTTCCTTCTTGCCATGCTTGATTACCTCACCGACTACATCCTGGAGGTGGTGGGCTCTGAAGCCAACATCAACAGCCAGCAAAACATCTCACAAGATGGAGAGAGACAGAGAGACAACGACCGTGAACCCTCTCAAGCCTTCAAGAACGCGCCTTTCTCTCTGTTCGACGAGATGCCTGGACCCAGAAGGAATGGCTAAAGAATGGGGTACACAACCCAAGGGTGCGAAGCCTCACAGACTCAGCTAGAACCATGAAGGCTAATAGCAGAGGAGGCTCCCCTGGTGTCCATGAATACTAATAAAATGTTTAAATGAAAGCTAATTGTTCTGATTTTTTTCAATTTGTCTCTCCTGGGTTGGAGGTTATCTACAAGATACTAAGGAAAGAATGGAAGCTGGAGGTTATGCTTAGGAGTGGGTGTTTGAATCAAAGGAGCACTTCTCGGGGTTGGAGGTGTCTTGGGTAATGACCCTGGTGGGAGGAATTGGGTGGAGGAGAGGGCAGAGAAGGCTCCCTTGTTGGCTCTGAGTACAAAAGAAGCCTCAGAGAAGATCAGAAGTTGGCTGTAACCTCATTGGCAAGTCATATTTTCAGTATGGTAACTTAGAAGAAACTACTGATGAGCAGAAAATTTGCATGGAAGTCTTCTTTCATGAGAGGGAAAGTCTCAGAGGAGAAGGAAATGGGTGTCAGTGAAGGGGTACAGACAGTGGGCATGAGCCACATGAGTGGGCATAAGGGACAGAGCATTCAGTTGATGATGGAGTTATGGTGAAGCCAGAAGGAAGCATCCATTTTAGAAGAGGTAAAATGGTTAAACATCCAATCTTAGGGTATGTTATTCTAAAGAGCCTATGATTTATAGAGATCTAATCACTTCTGGGTAGAAGATGGCAGAGAATCTAGCTTGCCAGCTATTTCTACTGTCCATTGGTCTATTTTTTCTCAGACCAATTCAGAATGTTATAATTTATGGGAATACTAGTTATATTTTTAAAATTTGGATGAAGGAATCATACTGTTTTCAGTTATACTTGACCCATGATTGAATCTCAGATTTGAAGATATAAACTCTAATTTTCTAAACATATATCTCCCACTAGGCCTACTGTTTCTGTAAAGACTCACCAGTAGGGAACCATGCAAGTCCAACTTCCAACTTCCACCTCAGGTACTAAACAAAATCTGAAAAATGGAAACTATTTGATCACACAGAGCTATTCATCCAACATGTTTAGTCCATCTTGACAGGGTTAGTATTGGGTTGGGACCCCAAAGACCAAGTTCTCAGCACAAATGAGATTTAGTTCCCTTAAAGGGACATGGGGAAGGGAATAAGAAACACAGAGGAAATAGAGGACAAGGGAGAAGGGGGGAAGAGAATAAGGGGGCAAGGGATCTTTGCCCCAGAAGTAGGGGAGAGGACAAAGAACTGGTTCTGGATAGAGGAGACAGCCATGGCCCATAGGCAAATGGCAGTTTATAAAGGTAAAGGGGGACGCCTCATGTTATGATGAGGTATTTGATTTTGATTGGATAGGTTAATTAGGGAAGCCAGAGGAATATTTCAATTGCTGGACTTCAATACTTTGATAGCTGGACTTTGAGAAAAGACTGCAGCAGGAGGAAGTGTCCAAATAAGCGAATAGACCTTGGTGGCTAATTTTAGAAATGTAACCTCATGTCTTTGTTTTTGTTTTTAGTAAGACAGAGGGAATAGGGGAAAAGAGTGAAGCCTGCCAGAGTCACGTTTCCGTGCTGGAAATTGTGATTAAGAGCAGGTGTTTGACTCAAGGGAGCACTTCTTACCGGGAGTGGCTTGGGTAATGACCCTTCACACCTACTATGACTTCTCCTAGATGAGGCCTTTCTCCTGTAATAGTGCCCTGAAATTGATTCAGAGGCGTATTTTTCTATAATAAGCCATAGCCATGGGCCAAACCCCATATTTTACACATTGGACAGCTGTGTAACCATTGACTGTGGATACTAATGGATTCCTTGACATTACTGATTTGCCTACAGGGGACATTTCATCTTCAAACTGTAACTGTCAGTGGCCAACAGTTTACAAAAGGATATACATAATGTCAAAGGCAATGCTAGAATCCTAGAAGGTAGAATGGTATGCTGAAGTGGGATGAACAGTTTTAGTTGAAAAACAATGTTTATTTACTGTTGAAATAAAATAGAATGAGTTTTCCCCCAAATGGGGATATATTCACTAATGTGAGCAGTTTCCTAGCATGGGCTCTTGTAGACTGAAGGAGGACCAGAGGGCCCAGTGGGCACTAGTGGCATCACAAAATTTGTTGTCACAAAAACCTCTTCTGACCAAGGAAGAGAAGTCATGACACTTGCTGGGTATAAAAGGTGCTGTTTTGGCAGACCCCAGATCAGAAGAGAGACTGAGCTGAATAGGTAACATCCATCAGGCACAATGGAAGACAAGAGGCAGAAGGATAGCCTTGCTCCCTCCTGGAGAGCAGAGCTGCAATTCCCTGTTAGCAAACACCTTCTTCTAGAAAGAAACCTCTCCAAAGGCATGAACTCTTCTACGCCTGATTTTTTCACTGATATGCTCAAGTATTTAACATCCAACATTCTTCAGCTGGTTATCAAGGAGGTCCGCACTAGCTGCAACAAACTCATTGCCCCAGAACAGGAGTCCAAGCCAATTGAGAACATCGATGAACTCTGCGAGCTCTTCAAAGATAGCCAGTGTTTCGTTGATGAGACTCCGGGACCCTCTAAGACACCAGGATCCAATTAGACAACAGGACTTCATGAGACACCAAGACCCAATGAGAAGTGAGGATACTTGCATCTCAGAGGCTGGAATTCCATCTTAAAGTCTCAGATCAACCTGAATTGCTCCCTTGTTGGTGGAGGGGGGTTTAATCTGACATTTTATTAAAGTGTCTAAACCATTACTAGTGATTCTAATTCATTTCAGCGGGTTGTTTGGGGATAGAGGTGATCATAGAACACCCAGGAGTGTAGGGTGTGGGATTGGGTTGGGTTGGTTGAGGTGGGTGGGGGGCACAGAAACTATGATTTCTGGTGGGGTTTGGGGAGTTTCTAATGGGGATGGTGTGAGCAGTGGCCTTGGTATGAAAAGGTGGCTAAGGAAGAAGACAGAGTGTGTTTCAGCTCTTAAGGGAAAGGCTTCCGCTACAGAAGTATTACAGCTCCGTTCCTGCTGCTGCAGGGAAGACACTGTTTCCTCAGTAAAAGTGTTACAGTGCTGCTCTGGCTGGGGCAGGAGTCTGGTGGAGTGGTGTCCCTAGTGAAAGTTGAACAGTTCTGCTCCTTCAGGGAATGGCTTCCCTGTACAAAATGTTACAACTCTGTTCCTGTATAGTGAGGATTTCCCCAGTAAAGACTCTGTTCCTGCCAGTGTTAGAGCTCTGATTCAAGAGGTATCCTGGCACAAAGTCACATCACACAACGTACTCCACAAAAGGGGTTTATTGGGAGGGGAATACCAGGGAGGGAGGCTGTCTCTGCTTGGGCAAGAAACAACAGAGAGCTGAGCAGAAGGGCAGGGATTATGTAGAGTTTCTTGGAGCTTTGCAGGGTAGACATTTCCAGGGTGAGGATTGGTGAAATTTCAATGCCTTAGCTTGAGTGAGCTCAAGAATTAGTGAGTTTTCCTCTTCAGGGATTGGTGGGTTTCTAGAGCAAGTTCAGAGATTTGTGGAGTTCTGTTTCTTGGACCTGGTTTTGGGCTTAGGGTCAACTCAGGGTCAGTGTATTCTTTCTTTGGCCCTGGTCATGGGGTCAAGTCTGGGTCAGTGTGTCCTTTTCTTGGCCCTGATCTTGGGGTCAAGTCTGGGTCAATATGTTCTTTCCTTGACTCTGGTATTGGGGTCAGTGTGTTCTTTTTTTGGCCCTGGTCTTGGGGTCCTTTCCTTGGCGCTGGTCTTGGCGTCAAATCAGAGTCAGGGCATTTTTTTTTGTCCTGGTAGGCTATGAATGTAGAAGGCCTTGGGATGACTATTATGGTACTGCTGTCTGTAGAGGGATTAGTGAAAACATGACCTGTGGTGGGGAAGACACCATTCTTTGGTGGGGATGCTTCAGGTCAGCAGGTGATGGCTTTGGTAGAAGGAGGCCATTGAGTATTGGGTGGATGACTGTTAGCATTAACCTCAAGGATCAGGAGTATTGACTGAGCACTGAGGAGTAATGGTAAAACTAGAAGGAAATATACAAAATAGAAACTATATATCTATGTTTTCCTTTAGAAGAATTTCATTCTCTGTCTCATTTCAAAAGAGGGGATGTTGTGTGGAATATGTGATTTAGTTTTTATGCACACTGGTAGACTAAATGATTGTATATAAATGCTATTTGGCCTAAGACATACAATTTAGGGAGGTCTAACTACATATGGAAAATTGGTTTCTTCTATTCCAGTGGCTGGTAGTGAAAATGCCATGGAATTAGTAATTATACTCAGATAACTTTTCTCAAGTAATGTTCTTTGTGTGAGCAGCCTGGTTCTCAGGTCTAGAGTACTCAGCTGTTAAACAGCTATCTGGTTTTGAAAAGCCATTTATTTGGCTTATGCCTGTAGCTTATAGTAGTCTAAAACAGTCCTCAGGTTATGTCACAGGACAGCATCAAAGAACTGACCTAATATGATAGAAGTTATAGAAGATAGGTTGGTTAAACATATAGGATGAATGGTTCTGTGTAGACTTTATAGTTCATGCAGTAGTTTAAGGTGCCTGGCATCTCTGAGATAGTTTCTTTTCTGGGCATAGTTTGGAGTTTGGACTTAATTCAGCCATGGTTAGTGAAGCAATTGCAGAGTCAAGGATCAACAGGGATACTCCCTTTAACCATTGTATTGAGCTATGCCTATGGGTTTTATAGGAAACATGGGTTTTCACAAGTAAGCATTTTGGACAATTGTATAGCAAGAAGAATGCAATTTAAGGTCAAATAATCTTGCCATGTTATGCAAAATAAAATTATAAAGTCATTAAAGATGGTTTGTTGATGAAAATATTTGTAAGCATAATAATCTACTTTATTTTCTCATAAGCACTGAGCAAGTCCTGAATATCTGCATTATAATCATTGGCAAATATCATTTTGATGTGCTTCTTTATTTGAAAATGTCTAAAAGATACAGGACACAAACTAATACAAGTTATAACCAAACATCTAAAATCAGTAACTGAGGGCTGTGGGTATAGCTCAGTGGTAGGAAGCTTAATTCCCATACCCCAATTAGAGCAGCAAATGATATATATTATATTGACATAGTACAATGTTTTCTGAAACATGCATCATCATTATACATCCTCTATAAATGAAGTAATATACAAATATAACCCACGGTAGATCTTGAAACCCCTTTTCAAATTAAAATTTTAATCATTTATTTATTTTTGAGGTAGAAATGGTACCAAACTATCTTTAATCACAGGGCAGAGGAAGGTAGATCTGTGTGTTTAAGGCCAGCCTGATCCACATAGTAAGTTTCAGGCAAGTCACTATGATATAGTCAAAACCTGTCTTTAGGGGGAAAAAAAAGTCTCTCATCTGTGTTGATATGTTGACTGGTGTTATTATTATGTGGGTCTTGTTTAAACAACCATATTATTGAAACTTCATAGATGCAGCAGGGTTGTTGGTTCTCTGGCTCTTACAATCTTCTTCAACCGTCTTCTGAGATGTTCCTTGAGATTTAGATGTAGAGGTTGCTTTGTAGATATCCCATTTGGGGCTGGGAATCCCAGGGTCAACTATTCTCTGAATTTTGACCACTTGTGACTTTCTATATTGGTCTTTGTCTTCTGCAAAAAGAAGCTTCTTTGCTGAGGGTGAGAACTACACTTGATTGTGTATATAGGAATAAGTGTTTAGAATACAGTTAAAGGTTGAGTGATTTAGGAAAATGATACTACTGGGGAGAACCTCTTGACTGAATTTTTAAAATGTAATTTATGTCTACTAGAATATCAGATAAACCATTTTGTAATACGTTGCTTGTCACAAAAATGACAGAATAAATATTTATAACTTTCCAAAGGTTTGGGGAGGGGGAGAAGAAAATCTTAACTATAAAATATATTTCAAAGTATTATTTAGAGTATCTAAATTTAAGATGACTTGAGGAAAGATACAAATAAAATGGCCAGGATATTGGAACACTTGCAATAAGGTCATGGGAACTTAAAAATAAGTGACTGTAGCTTGCCTCTTTATAACTCAAAGTGGTGAGACAAGAAATAGTTAAACACTACATACTGTTTTTCTATTCTTTGTTAATATTTAGTTTTAGTTGTTTGTAATAATATGTTGCTATGTAGCTCTAGCTAGTCTTATATTTACTAGGTTTTACAGGCTGGCATTAGACTTGGGACAGTTATCTGTCACTCAACCACCAATGCTGTGATTATATGCCTAGACCGTTCCTTTTAGTTTAAAGAGAACAATTCAGGGCATGATAATGTGAGAATAATTTATTGGAAGTTAATTGGTTCACATACATAGTATTTGATGAACAGCTGTGGTTAACTGCCTAGGCTCTGAACAAAATAGAGCCTATCAACATTCTACCATGCAAGTCAGAGGAGCCATTGGCAGTTAACAGTTGATGGTCATGGGAGGTGGGGGAGGGAGGTTGTCCTTTTCCTCAGTAGTGATTGGCAGTTAACAGTTACTTAGTGAGGTGTTTTTTCATTGGCAGTTAACAGTTGATGGTCATGGGAGGTGGGGGGGGTGTTGTCCTTTTCCTCAGTAGTGATTGGCAGTTAACAGTTACTTAGTGAGGTGTTTTTCATTGGCAGTTAACAGTTGATGGTCATGGGAGGTGGGGGGAGGGGGATGTCCTTTTCCTCAGTAGTGATTGGCAGTTAACAGTTACTTAGTGAGGTGTTTTTTCCCTCAGCACTATAGTGACTGGTTAAGTCACCTGTGCTTCAGTAAATAACTCTTCAAGAAATCTTAAGTAAATGTAATTAAATGTCAAATAAAAGACATTAAAATAGAACTAGATAGGAAGACAAAGAAATTCATTAGGAGAAAGAGAATAAGCAGACAATGGGGGTTGAGTATGATAAAATTTATGAATATAATTTTGTTGGGAGTATATTACTAAGAAGAAAAGAAGGCAAGTTTGCACATTCTGATATTTAGAAGTGTATGCATATAACATTGCATGCTTTTTAAACCAAGATTTTGATAATATGTTTACCAACAAAGAAAATGGGCATATCTAAGGAGTGATTTTTTTAGCTTTTTTTTTTTTATCAAGCCAGACTTAAGTTATAACAAATCTTGATCTGTTTTACAGGGAAAGTTTAATTTACTGAGTTCAGTATCTAGTATAAAAATGTGATTCTGAAGTCTTTACAATCCCTTCTAAAAATCTTCTTGTGCATTAATTAATAAACTGTTGAGTTAGCCTTGAAAATTCATAAAACAAATTTGTTTCCTCTTTCAGATTATGTTTTTGTAAGCTTTTCGAAGTTTTCTGTACCAATTCAGTTTTGTTTTATGTGACTGTCTTTCCTGTTCTAATATAAAAAGCCATTTGCTTTACAGAACCATCCTTTCCGCATAAGGACTGGTTGTGCAGGCCTGGTATCTCAGAAATAGATTTGTTATTTGAATTTGTTATCTTAAATGTGGGGACCAAGAGGCCCATAATCTGCAAACTCCATACTCAGGAAACCTAGCAATGTAATTGGGTCTTGGCAGGAGGATGGATGAGGGAAATGGCATAAGTCCCAATCCTGAATCTCTAAGCCCTAAATTTAGGAATACTGATGGCTAAGGGCAGGAAAAAAAAAGTGAATGTCTTATCTCAGAAAGAATAAGTTTTCAGTCTTTCCACCTTTTCATTCTTTTGAACCCCTCAGTGAGTTAGACGATGTCACCAACATCAGTTAGGGTGCTCTTGACTCAGCCTACAGACCCAAATGCTAATCTCTCCTGGAAGCAACCCCTCCAAACATTCAGGATTAATATTTTGTCAACTGCCAGAAGATCCCTTAGGTCACTGAAATTGACAAGCCAAATCAATCCTTCCAAAACAATGTATGAACCATGTGTTGTTTGCTAAAGGTTAGTGAAACTTTATATGATTCCAGTTCTTAAAGTGATTGTGTTAGATAACTCAGGGAAGAATTCCTTTCAACTTAGAGATTTTATGAACTAAAGTATTATTATCCTTCAGAAGTAGGAAAAAATGACATGCTTGTGGAAAGGGAAAGCACTTCTGAATTATAGACACAGAAGAAAATGTAGCACCCTGTGGTGGTTTGAATAGAATTAGGCTCTTTGGAAGTGGCACTGGTAGGAGGTGTGGCCTTGTTGAAATAGGTGTTGCTTTGCTGTAGGAAGTATGTTACTGAGGGTCGTCTTTGAGGTCTCAAATGCTCAAGCCAGGCTTAGTGGATCTCAGCCTTTTGCTACTGCCTGTGGTACAAGATATAGAACTCTCAGCTCCTTTCCAGCAAAATGTCTGATTGCATTCTTCCATATTTCCTGCCATGATGATAATGGACTAAACCTGTGAACTATATACAAGTCCCAATTAAATATTTTTCTTCATAAGAGTTAACGTGGCCATGTTATCTCTTCACAGCAATAGAAACCCTAATTAGGGCACACCCATGACTTCAATTCTGCAGTTTCACTCACAGTCAAGAATAATCAAAGACAAACTAAATATTATTCTAGATACTTAAAGCAAAACAAAGCAAAAAGTACTACATTCTCTGAAGGACTGTGATTTTAACTTATTTGATCTCAAAACCACATATAAAAAAATATGAGAAGCCAAGAGTATCTATTACCTCTCTCATAATAGGGAATAGGTCTCTACTTCATCAAGCACTAACCAGATTTGACTCTGCTTAGCTTCTAAGACAAAAACTGATAGCTTTCTTTCAGGGTCATAGGGTTGTAGATGGATAAGGTCTCACTTATCAGAAATCCATTTCTGGAGTTCTTAAAATCATCAGAGACCAAAACCAAAAATTTCATCTCATCCTACCAATATTTTAGAATAATCAATAATAGTCCCTACATATCTGAAATCAAGGAAACACCAAGGTAATAGCTCAGATAATTGACACTAGGACAATAAAGTTGTCAACATTCTGTGAGTGATTTCATAACTCCCTCTCTGTAAGAAAACTCTGTATGTAAGCTTCAACCATGAAATTTGTCTTGTCCTGACAGATGAATGTACTGAGAGTTTAATTTGACATGTAAAATTATAAACAGGTAACTTTACCCCTGAGCCACCTCGGTGCATAATTTTGATGCTTTTGCATTCTACTTGAGAGAAGATAAGTAGCTTTTGAATTTAACATGACCATAATTGAAGAAGAAAATTGTCTTCGAACATATCGACCCATAGCTTCACTGGACTGAATGATAAGATTTTAGATTTTGACCTTATACTAAAATTGCTTCAGAGTTTTATGACTGAGAGAATGATGCAAATGTGTTTTGTTCTGCCAATGAAAGAAGGTACTATGTAAATGTTATTAGCCATACAATAAGGCAAGAGATATAATAAATGTTACTCTAGGAGCTGGTATAGGCAATGTACTGGCTAGGTTTGTGTCTACTTGACACAGCTGGAGTTATCACAGAGAAAGGAGCTTCAGTTGGGGAAATGCCTCCATGAGATCTAGCTGTGAGGCATTTTCTCAATTAGTGATCAAGGGGGAAAGGCCCCTTGTGGGTGGTGCCATCTCTGGGCTGGGAGTCTTGGTTCTATAAGAGAGCAGGTTGAGCAAGCCAGGGGAAGCAAGCCAGTAAAGAACATCCCTCCATGGCTTCTGCATCAGCTCCTGCTTGAGTTCCAGTCCTGACTTCCTTTGGTGATGAACAGCAGTATGGAAGTGTAAGCCGAATAAACCCTTTCCTCCCCAACTTGCTTCTTGGTCATGATGTTTGTGCAAGAATAGAAACCCTGACTAAGACAGGCAAGGAAACAGAACTTCAAGTAGAACCTGTGGAGGTTGTATAGCCCTGACAACACTCAGATTCTGTCAAAGTCAAAATTATATCAGACATCTGAAATATATGACATAGCTATAAAACACCAAGTATATATTGTTTTAAGCCATCTGATAGGACTAAAACTCAGACATTTGCTAAGCTTGAGGATCTGAGTAACACCCCTGAATCCCATATGGGGGAAGGAGAAAACTTTCCCACAAGTTCTATCCTGACATCTATGTGTCATGACATGCCTGTGTGCACACATATAATACATGTAAAAAATAAAAGATGCATCAATAATGGAGTTCTCCCTCAGTTCTGAAAGAAGTCTCTAACCACATTACTGATATCCTAAATGGCATGGTTGGGTTTTGAGGGATTACAGTAATGAACAATTGTGTCAAACTAGACAGCAATTTTTGTTAAAAAAAAAAACAACTGACTTACCTTAAGAGAGTTCACTCTGACAAGGATGAAGTAACTGGTACAAGCCCAGAAACTCTTATAAATGATTATAAAACTCAAAGTCATTAATATGGGGTATTTGTAGGTATTGTACACTAGGAAGAACAAAGCAATGATTCAGGACAAGAAAGAAACAAAGTAGCTAAACTATCACTCCAGAGCTCTGCTTAGGACAAACTTTACAATGCCACAGTAAGCTGGATTCTAGGCAGTCCTTGGGGGGCCCTCCTGGGTTGAGGATGATCAATGACTAAGAGCTTAGCAGACCAGAAGAAGTTTGAATTTATAAGTTGGGGGCATCCTAGAAGAGGGATCTATGCAAGCAAGAGCTTTAGAAGTCCACTTGGAAGGCTTTGAGGAGTATTCCGGCTGCATACTCACAGGTTCAAATGACTCAGGACTGACCCGAAAGAGTCTCCTACAGACTAGAAAGAGGAAAGGAGAAGGTACCAGTTGACAAACTGTTGGAGGGATGATATTTTTTTCCATACTTAACGTTGACTCGTATTTTCAATTTTTTAGTATCCTATATTTGAGAACCCTTGCTGTAGCCCCTAAAGAACTTGACTGTGCTAATACAAATTAATACTCTTCCTGGAGAAATAATTTTCCAAAGTATAATTTTCTTCATTTCAAGATGCTGTATAATACTTTCACCAATCAGTTTCTCCAGGATTCTCCTGCTCTCTGTGGAAAGCAAGCAAAAGCAGACAATGAGAAGACATGCAGGTATCTGGAAGTCTCATTTCCCATAATGCCTGGCAGTTGTCCTTGGGGCAGTACACTGTGGTGGAAGCAGTTAGCAAGTGGTACTCTCTAGTGTTGCACTACACATATAGGCTCTGGAAATAAGGGCCCTTATCGACAGACAGCTTGCCAGCATTAAGGCTCTCAGCCTGAGGTCTGAGACTTTTGACCCTCAAGTCTTGTCTGGAACATGCATTTTTCCTTTAGGTTCCTAACAGCCTCTTATCTTTCCTTAGCCTCAACTCTTTGCCCTCTCTCCCTTTTCTCTCTCCTTTTACCACCATTCTTCCTGCTCTGCACACTGACA
>LR753425.1:319853-400629 GCA_902729485.2 Mus minutoides
TTTTTTTTTTTTTTTTTTTTTTTTTTTTTTTTTTTTTTTTTTTTTTTTTTTTTTTTTTTTGAGACAGGGTTTCTCTGTGTAGCCCTGGCTGTCCTGCAACTCACTTTGAAGACCAGGCTGGCCTCAAACTCAGAAATCCGCCTGCCTCTGCCTCCCGAGTGCTGGGATTAAAGGCGTGTGCCACCACGCCCAGCCTCAGTTATACTTTTACTATGCCTGCTATTCTCTTCTGTTTCTGCTCCTCTGTTTCTTTGTCACCAGCACAGCTCAAGCTACTGGAACTCAGAAAAAAAAAGTTTGATGGCAGATTAACTGAGTAGACAGTTAACAAAACAAGAAAAACAAATAGCCAATACATATTTGAGAACTATCTTACTACCTCAGGTATCAGTGAAATGGAAATTAACTGAGATTTCAGCTCAACACAGTTAGAATGCCTACCATTAAGGACACATTTGATGTTAAATGCTAGCCAGGATGTTCGTAAAGCAGAATTGTTGGTAGGGTCATAAACTAACCTAGTCATTTTGGGAATCAGTATGAAGGTTCCTCAGAAACTGCAAGGTAGAATATCATCATCTATGTTAGTCCTTGGAAATACTCAAAGGATTCAAACTCAGCACACCACAGAGATACTTATGCACTCCTGCTTATTGCTGCATTTTTAAAAGATTTATTTTATTTATTATATGTAAGTACACTGTAGCTGTCTTCAGACACTCCAGAAGAGGGCGCCAGATCTTGTTACGGATGGTTGTGAGCCACCATGTGGATGCTGGGATTTGAACTTATCACCTTCGGAAGAGCAGTCGGGTGCTCTTACCCACTGAGCCATCTCACCAGCCCTATTGCCTCATTATTTACCCTTATAAATGCACATCAAAATTAGGTAGAGAAAATTTGCTGTATATATACACCAGTAGCATTTATTCAGCTATGAAAAATGAAACTTTTGTCCTTTTGAGGAGAGTAGATGGTACTGGATACCAGTATGCTAAGTAAAATATGCCAGACTCAAACTCCTAAGTACTGTGTTATTTCATTTTTGATCCTGTGACAGACACCTCAACACAAAGCAGCTTAGAGGGTGAACATATTTATTTAGCTTCTAATTGCAGGTTCTAGTCCGTTATTGCAAGGAACTCATGCCACAGACTTAAAGCATCACACAGCCACAATCAAAAAGCAGGGAGAATAGAAACATATGAATACTTATTTGCTTACTCTTGGATAGTTAACCTTACTCAAATACAACTGACAATCACATCATAGAATAGTGCCACCCACAGTGGGCTGGGCCAATTAATAATCAGGACAATTTCCTACAGACTTGCAACTGAACAAACTGATTTAGCTAATTCTTTATTATAGTTCTTCCCAGGTACCTTTTGCTTATATCAAATTGGGAGTTAAAACTGACACAAACTACCCCTTATTAACTTGACATGGCACATGCTATGTTAATCCATAACTTTACAACATTTATACCTAAAATCTGATGCTATTTAATCATGTAAAATGTTGTCCAAAATTAAAGTTCCCATAATTTATTTTTTTAATCCCAACATTTTAAAATGTCCAAAACTTTTCACAAAAGTCTTAAGTGACTTTAGAACTCCAAAGTCACTAATATACCCAAACAATCTTATTATAAAAGGGAGGAAATGGGGTGTACAACAGTTAAAATTAAGTAAATTCAAAATCTATGAGTATAAATCAAACCCTTTCTAGCTCACTGTTTGGTATGTGAGTATATTGTAATGTCCCCTCTCCAACTCTGCTGCTAACAGTGCATACAGCTTGTCTTATAGGCCAGCTCTTCTGCACAACTTCAGCTCTTCTTGTGGATATCCCACAGTTCTGGCATCTTCAGTATCCTGGTATCTCCACTTTAATGGAGGCATCACCTTTACTCTCTTGGGGCCTTTCTGCAGGAACTCTGCCCTGCCTCAGCTGCTGTCCATGATCTCCATACTCTTTTATTTTTCATTCCTACAAAATGAGTAATATATGGACAACGCTTTTACACTGTCAAGTCAGGCTTGGCATGTAGACTAGTTTCTGGTACCATAGCTATATCAGCTCCTGCATGCTGATCCCAAGGAACCAGTTTATTGCTGTCCCAGTGATGTATAAGAGGCTTCACTTTAGTGGTGCTGCTGTCCTTGAGAAGTACATCTGTGTTTTCAGCCTCATCATGGTCAGCACACACCCAGATTCTTAAGACAGTATAGCACATTAATAACCCCTAGACAAGTTGGCAACAAAGTCCTTGTTCTCTCTGAAACACGATATAAGCCTTTTCAGCATTTTTTTTATTTTCCAAGCTCTAAGAAGAATTATCTATTAAATACTGCGTACTCAATAGGTTTTCAAAATCAATGTTTCAACCACTCTCACATTCCTTATACAAAAACACTCTAAAGCATTGTCTAGTCTATTACTGAACCACCTTACTAGCTCACTACCAATTTCTGTTCTAATTTTATTTCTGTTGCTGTGATAAAATACCCTGACAAAAACCATAAAGACTAATAGGTTTTATTTGTGTTATAATTCTGGATTTGCACTGAATGCAAGTCAGGAGGAAGTCAAGCAGTTAGTCATTTACAGTCAAAAAGTCCAGAAAAGCAAAGGCACCTGTATTGCTGTCTAATTTGATCTCTAACCCACCCTTTCCTTTCCTTATATAGTCCAACACCCATTGGCTAGAGAATGGTGCTGCCCTCAGTGACTGGAGTCTTTCTCATCAATTAAAAATCAAGGCATTCCTTCATAAACATGACTATTGGCCAGTCTGAACTAGACAGTCCCTCAGATGATTCCAAGTTTTGACAAATTGAACCAAAACATACTAGAAAGAAAAACCAAAGGGATTTATGTTTGTCCATGGCAGCTCACATTTAGAATCCCAGCAGTTGGGAGGGTAAAGTAGGAAGATTGGCATCAGTTCAAGATCAGCCTGGACTACATAGTACTAGGCGTGTCTGGGCAACAGTGTGAGACTATCTCAACATACAAAACAAAATACGTGTGTGTCAAACTTTTGCTTACATGTGTAATCAAAATTTATGAAAGTAGAAAGGAAAATTCATGGGGGGACGTTTAAGAGAAAAGAGGTCTAAAGCAAGGTAGAAGAAAGAAGGGAAGAAAATAACAAAATAGAGAAATGGGGTGGGTGACAGGGCAACAACGTGCTAATAAGAAATGTGGTACAAACTGTTTACAACAGTCCTGGCCGAGGCTATGTCTGCAATGAACTGCAACTGTCCTAGAGTTCCCTCAAGCTATCTGTGGAGTGCTCTAGATGCCTGTGGTCACCCAAGGGAAGTACTGCTGCTTATTTGACTGAGAGTCCCTTTACCCAGGTCAGCCAGGGGGACAAGAAAGAGTCCAGTTAGAGAGTCTGCTGATCCAAGAGTCAATTTTTCCTGTTTTCAGTCATTGTTCAGTTACAGGAACATGGATGTCAAAAACAGGTGTTTACAATGTGAGCTTGAAGAACTCACAGTGGATGCTGGTAGTGATTTTAACAGGGTTATAACAGTGCTTACCATATGGCCAGGATTGCAGTGCTGGTTCAAAGAAAATTTCACCCATTGTTCAGTGTTGTGTCGTGGTTAAATGTCACGCACTCTGATGCTTAGTCCTATGATTTTTCTAATTGAGTAGCTGAGAAAACTACTCTTTTGTTCTTTTGGAATATGTATGTAATAATATTACCATATGCTGAATAATTTGGAAGAAAAAGTAGGAGCTGATACATATAAAGCCCTTTCGACTGTGCCTCCTGACACACTGCTATTACTGCTCCCCGCCCCAGGATCTGTACGCATAGTGTTTTTCACTGGTAGAAAAGAATACTAAGAGAATGAATTACCTTCAAAACATTGGTGTAAACAGGGTGTCATGTCAAGATCTTCGTAAATGCTGTTTACAGGATGAAACTGAGTACCTTTCCTCTCCTTCTCCTTGCTCGGCTCTGTAGATACTGCCTGATTCTTGAAATAGCTGTCTATCACAGATAAACATTACAGTGGGTTACTGGGTGTGTTTAATGTGTAAATATAATGTGGGAACAAGGGAGGCTGGTTTTTCAAGTTCCTGCTCTTAGCACTTCCTGAGGGTCAAGTAGTCCAGTACAGTTTGTGTGTCTGTAAGAAAAGTGAGCCTACAAAAGTGTTCTAGCCTTACTGAGGTAAGATCGATGTCCCTGGAGCTCTCTACTGTGATATTTACTTTGTTGATTTTTGTATTTTGTGATACAAAAGATTTGAGGTGGGCAGATGTTTGCTGGTTAGGAAAAAAATGATTCTTTCTACCACTTGATACTGGAACTCATCATAAAGTGAGAAAAAATATGGAGTAAGGGGCATTTGCCTGTTCGATTGCTTGATGGCCTAATTTGATAGATTGGGATGGAAGGTATAAGTATTTTCTTAATTTATTATTCAAAGTGCAATCTTATGGTAGAACCACTGAAAAGCCAAGTAGGTATCCTAAGACAAAAAAAAATCAAGTCAATAGCAAAAGTATTGGTCATTTTATCAAAGAATTCTCATGACTTAGATGGAGGGTCCTTTTGCCCTA
The DNA here is from genome assembly GCA_902729485.2 of Mus minutoides. Classification (NCBI taxonomy): domain Eukaryota; kingdom Metazoa; phylum Chordata; class Mammalia; order Rodentia; family Muridae; genus Mus; species Mus minutoides. The sequence goes on from LR753425.1 coordinate 324,444, forward strand.
ATTTTTTTTTTATGTATTTGAAATCTCAGATATTGTAAATAGCATCATTAAATTATATTTATATTCATCTTCATTTTTTCTATCATGTATGGTTTCTTGTTTGTTTGTTTGTTTGTCTGTCTGTTTGACACAGGGTCTGTCATTTGTAGCCCTACTTAGAAATCACTACATAGCACAGCCTGGTTTCAAAGTCATGGGGACTCTCTTTAATATCATGTTATAAACAGGATTGTTACTTTCCTTATTTAAGTGAAATACATGTATTTGTTCTGATCTCACTGTGCAGCTCATGTTAGCCTAAAACTTCTTGCCTGTGAAGAAGAATGCTGAGATTATAGATTTATAGGAACAACCACCAACTGCTGAAAATATTATTTCAATTTACTATTTCAAACAGCATACTTAGAGACAACAGAAATTATATATTTAAAACATTCAAGAATGGTGAGTAGTAAAATGTTCCTTATATGTGAAAATGTACATCAAATATTATAGGTAACCTAAAAGAAGGAATTATAGATTATTTTCAAACTTAGTCATGAGTTGATTAGACAGCAGCATCCATGAATGGGTGTTACAGTTGATATTCTATGACTTATGTATGTGACATCATTCTATTAGTCTAGTGAAACCCTTAAGTACTATAAACCTCATAAGTACTACATAATGCTTAATTAAGTCCCTATGCCAGTAGATATGCACACACATCCATATAGGTATATATTTCTATGTGAACAACTAGGATGAAAAAGATAAGAAAACATGAGAAATCATCTCACTGGTTTTCCAGTTGCTGAAATTTGTTTTTTTGTTTATGTATTTACAGGCTCCTGAAATTCTCTGCTAGCACTTTTATGGACTAGATGTGCTGTTTGTCAGTTTATTCACATTTAATAATGTCTTCTAATTGGTTTAGTTTTCTACCAGCTCGTATGTTGGAGCACATTTAGAATTTTTGTTGCAACTTCTAACATATAATTATTTACTATGTAAAGAGAAGGGAGAAAAATACTGCATTGAAATACAGGAAGTGAGCAATTTGCCTAACTTTATCACACAATGGCATATGTTGCAACTGTTTTGCCAACATGTGTAAACACATGGTTAATCATCTTTAGTATCTTCTATTTCAGATTTGCTTATGCAGCCATCTTCTGTATGTCCATATGGTCTATGTGTGTACTCTCTCTTCCTCTCTCAGCACCTCCTTCCCACACAAACTCACACATTTTAGTTGATTTTGCAAAACTCTGTACCCAGTCTGGTTCTTTACCTATGTAATCTCTTTCTGTGGGTTGTCTTGTTTCATTGTTTTATTTATTTATTTATTTATTTATCTATTTATGGCTTGTAGTTGATTTTGCAAAACTCTGTACCCAGTCTGGTTCTATACCTATGTAATCTCTTTCTGTGGGTTGTCTTGTTTCTTTGTATTTATTTATTTATTTATTTATTTATTTATTTATTTATTTTTGGCTTTTTGAGACAGGGTTTCTCTATATAGCCCTGGCTGTCCTACTCACTTTGTAGACCAGGCTGGCCTCGAACTCAGAAATCTGCCTGCTTCTGCCTCCCGAGTGCTAGGGTTAAAGGCATGCACCGCCATGCCCAGCGTTTTGTTTCTTTAGATATGTTTCTTCATATCTCTTGACTATGTCTTCTCTTCGTGTTTCATCCTAACTTCTGCTTCCATGAAAGAAGACATCAGCAAACTAAGAAGGGCCCCATTGCAAGTTGAGTCATGATATTGGCCATCTTAAGTTCCAGAGGAAAACCTGATAGAGAGTAGAGCTTAGAGAAACAAAATACAGCCATGCCTGATGGCACACACCCATAACCGCATCCAGTTGGGAAGCAGAGGCAGAAAGGTTGCAAGCTTATGGCTTACTAAGGTTATAGAGCGAGTACAAGACAATATTAGACCATGAAGTGAGAGCTAATATAGAAAGAATATAGTCCCTGGTACAGTACTTGCCTAGGATGTCTAATCATTAGCCCTGACAAAAGCAATGACTATGGCAAAGGTTGGATTTAGTATTGTTTGTCTTGTCATTCAGAAAAGACAAATTGCTACCTACAAGATACCCCAACTGCCTCTTCACTTTCTCTTGAAAGACTGTATTTTCTTTAAATTCCCCTATGATGTCACATCTATCTTGGCTATTTTATTGACACTGTACTTCCAAGCACCATATCATTCTGCTATGTAGTACAATTAGACTTTTTGTTTAATTCTGATGTGAACATTTGTTTAGGGACAGCTATGCACCAGAACTCCTCGGCACTGTAGTTATACTAGGGAACACTTGAGTTGGCCATTGTGTTCTTCGAGTCTAGTTAGGAAAGGTGTAAATTTACTGATTAGTAATAAAAAGTATGGTAAGCTTAGTCAAGAATACTTTTCCAGTTCTTCATTATAGTCATCTCAACAATTTGCTGTATGTGACATATAAGATCAGTTCTTATTTCTTGACAATTTTCCTTCTTTGCCGTACATTTCTACACACAGATTCTTCATCTATTTTTTATGACTTCCCCTTCTGTCTCCTTTCTTCTTGTCTTTTACATGTGGGTTTCACTATTAAAAATTTAGCACTGAACCATTTCTTTCCTTTGCTTCTGATTTGTCATCAATACACACGCAACCCAGATGAGGTTTGAACTTTTTTTTCCAATTTTTTTATTAGATATTTTCTTAATTTACATTTCAAATGCTATTCTGAAAGTCCCCTCCCCCTCCCCCTCCCTGCTCCCCTGCCCACCCACTCCCACTTCTTGGCCCTGGCATTCCCCTGTATTGGGGCATATAAAGATTGCAGTACCAAGGGGCCTCTCTTCCCAATGATGGCCGAAGGGGTCTGCAATCCTAGAAGAGGATCAACAATATGAACTAACCAGAACCCCCAGAACTCGAGTCTCTAGCTCCATATGTAGCAGAAGATGGCCTAGAGGCTTAAACTTAATATGCACCAAAAGATAACCTTGAACTCCTGATCTTCTTGCCTTTGCCCTCCTGAGCACTGCAATCTACAGTTTTAAGTGTCACCTTAAAACAGCTGCTCATCCTCAGACATTATTCTTTCTAGCAGCTACATATTTTTCCAGTTGCATGTGCAAATTTCCACCTGATATACATAACTATGCAGCCAACATCACTGTGTTTGTGTCAGACATTTTCCCTTTTGTTTGTGTTCCCGATAATACCATTCATGACATGGTTCTACATAATTTACAGTTTAGAGAAAAATTTTCTTCTAATGTTCCTTTGTACCTAAACTATTATCAAGTCTTTTTACTTTTATTTCTTCCATCTAGTGATTATCCAATATCATGTCCCCTTTCTGTTAATTTTCTTTTTACTCTTTATTTTATAATTATCTTCTTCTCTAAATCTAAGAACTTTCTTTAATGCAAAATCTTGTCTTGGCCACATATTCATCAGAATGTCTATAACTCATAAACACCTTCTTTTTCTCAACCCTGGAAAAAGAATAATGGAGTTGGTAGAGAGAAGAAAGTGAAAGACCTGGGGTGACAATATGATTCTACCAATCACTGCCTCCCTTGTCCTCTCTGTTAGCTTCAGTTTCCTCATACACATCTATTCTTGCATAAGGTCACAAGGAACAAGTTTACAGTCAGAATTTTATTTCTTACTCCTTTACCTAGCATAGATTGATTAGTGTTTTGGAGTGAAAGGGACTTAGGAAGACCTTTAACCAGAGTGACTATATCACTTGAGGTATTTTCTTAGTAGTGCATACTAATTCCCCGATGAGATTTTTTTTTGCCTTTTTTTCCATGTTGAAATATAATTTGATGCTTAGAATATTACAAATGGTACTTTTCAATGGCTAAAATTTTTTGTTGTTGTTGTTCTTTTTCGAGACAGGGTTTCTCTGTAAAGCCCTGGCTGTCCTGGCACTCACTTTGTAGACCAGGCTGGCCTCGAACTCAGAGATCCACCTACCTCTGCCTCCAATGGCTTAAAATTTTAAAACTCATTCAACTGTCATAAGAATGCCACAGCACAGGCATCCACATGCCATTTACATGAAGACCATCAGAGGTTCATCAAAGTTATATATTATTAATGGGTCACTTAACCAGGTTTCAAATACAGACAGTTCATCAGATCTCATATTCTCAGCTATTATCTCAGGGTCTTTGTGCCCTAAGCCTGGAATCCTGAAATGTTATCACATGCTATAGCTCCAGTTTTTATTATTTATAGGTTTTGTTTGTTTGTGGGATTATTTGTTAGAAATGAGGTATTACTATGTTGGTTTTTCTGGTCAGAAACTCACTATATAGATCAGACTGGACTTGAACTCACAGTGATATATCTAAACACTGGGATTATAGGTGTGGGCCACCATATCAAGCTTTGATGTTTAGTATTCTTTTCTTAGTATGTTAAAAAGTATTTGTATAGTTTTTTGAGACGGGGTCTTGCTATGTATCCTAGGCTAACTTTGATATTGAGATCAACATGCTGAACACTAGGATTATAGACATATATAATCATAACCTTAAATAATATTAACATTAAATATTCCAATATCCAGTTGTATTTGGCAGGAAGAGTCTGAGTTTTCTCATCTGTGACTATATTTTAGAATTAAATAATTCCAGTACTGACACATTCTATTTTCTACATGAGTGTCATATGATATTCTTTCCTGTGCCTAATATTGCTAGCCATAAAGATGTTTTCATGAGTTTATGTTAGTTTCCATTCTTTTCCTTGCTAACAGTATAAACTTCAGCTTGTAAATATGGTGGTTTAATGTGGAATTGTAGCACTCAGGATGTGTAAGCAATGGGACCACATGTTGAAGGTCAGCTTAAGCTACATAGTAAAACACTCTTTTAAGCCAGCAAACAGCAAATTCTGCTTTTTCTACAATGAAATTTTGTTTTTACTTATTTGATTTCAGAATTGTAAATAACTTCAAGCCCCCTTTAAAATTTATATGACTCTATATCTTTCTGAGCACATTATGTCCTGTTTTAATTACTTCTTGTTCATTTAAATGGTCTTTCAAACCTGAGTTTTTAATTTTTTCCTGTAATCTTTATTGAATACAAAATAAATAGACTTTTACTTCATTTTCCTCTCCACTGAATAAAAATATTAACGTTCAGCTTAGCTTCACTGGCTGAAGTCTTAATGACCTTATTCATTTCCAACTAGTACAGTCTTATTTGCAAGTCTTGTTAAAGCTTAATTTAGCACTTTCCATTCCTTGTAACAGGTGACTTATCCAGACTAATTCGATTTAATCATTCTAACGGAATGTCAGGAAACACCATGTTCCTACATTAAGAACACATCCAATTCATTTAAGGCTTGGCAGTTTGTGTAAATAGACTTCAGTAGTGTATTCACTTTTGAGCTGTGCAGTCAGAAAATGTTTCCAAGGCAGGTTCAGGACTTGGAAGGAAGTAGAAAATTAACAAGAAAGCAATTCTAAAATCCATATCATTCGAAGGCAATTAAAAATCTTCAAAACCACACAATATAATTCTTAAAAGCATTCACCATTGCTCATGTTTTTCAAGAAGAAGAGTAATAGACTTTATCAGAAGTATAGTTGAATTGGGGTAGCAGACCGAGTGATTGTGAGAAGTCAGACTTGGAGCATAGCCACTCTAGTATGAAATTGATAGGATTCAAAACTAGACTTTATACACACATACCTCTATATGGATCATGAATGAAAGTTCAATAATAACCCACTTGGTAAACAGACTGCCACAGCCAACACATTTTTCTAATTCAAATAGTTTGTTAAATCCCTTAATATATAGTCCTAAGAGCTACACTGATAGTTTTTTGTTTGTTTGTTTTTGGGTTTTTGTCTCCTGGCATGAAGTCTCAGTAAAATTAATGTATGATCTAAAATTTTGAAATTCATTAATTGAAGTACAGTGAATTAGTTAACTGAAGCTGGGTGTCTACTGAAAGCTCAGTTTATAATGAAGACTCAATTTACTGAATTCCTTGTAATTGGAAAAATACTATTTATCTTAAGTACATGGACATAATTGGATGTTCTCTTTTCTCTTTGTTTGCATTTTATTTCTCGTGTCTTTCTGTCTCTGTCTGTCTTTCTGACTATCTCTGTTTGTATCTTTCTCTGTCTGTTTGTCTCTGACTCTCTCTCTCTCTCTCTCTCTCTCTCTCTCTCTCTCTCTCTGTGTGTGTGTGTGTGTGTGTGTGTGTGTGTGTGTGTGTAAATCAGTTATACACAAAAATCCACATGGCTACTGCTGAATCAAGTAAAATTCTGTCATTGTTCTTGTGAGTAATATTCATATGCTAGGCTCTGAACTTAAGCTCCAGAGGATGCATCTCAGTTTTCTGTCCTATAGAATAGGTTCTGAAGCAACAGGGATGCAATCTAGTACAACTCTTTTACAACCTGGGCTTGGAAGCTTGGAAGGTAAGCCCATCATTGCTACTAATATTAGAAACTACTCATGTTTTCTGAGGATTTTCCATCTCTCAATCACTTGTTTCTGTGGTACCAAGACATATAGAGTTTCAGTCGTGTATTTGAGATCCTACAGCTGACACATTTGAGACCTAGCTTTGGCCCAAAGTTAAGGGTCACATAAGTAACTTATGATGGATATGTCCTGTCATCTATTTTTATGCTTCCCTAATTGCTATCTTTCTCCCTTGTTCTTACCTATACTGATATTTGCAAAGCTGTTGTTAATCTAGCCATGTCTGGTTGGCTTCCTGACAATGATCTTTTGATAAGGGCTCTTGCAGTCTCTAGGCACACTATTAATCAAGATTTTTCAAGTCTGTTGGCCCCCTTCAGCACTACTATTCCCTCAACCCTCAACTCTTCTTCCTCCATCTTAGCTCCCTAATACATTCCTCTGTGCTCACAGAAGCCACGGAGCACCCGGCCTTCCTCAGTTTCATTTCTACAGTCTACAGTCTACAGCTTTACTTTCTTTCCTTAGGGAAAATTGCTCCAATTTTATATCATTGTTCTCTATACTAAGAAAAATTTCAAATTTAGTAAGACCTCCAAATGTTACTAGTAGAAAGAATGTAGAACTTGAAATATATTTAAAACAAATATATTGAAGAATACCTTATTATTTGTGGTTATACAACTTAGTTTTTTTGTTTTAATTTTTTAAAAATCTCAAACGAATATATAAATATTAATAGGATATAAAAATTCTAAATATTATACATACACACAGAGACAGAGAGACTTTTCAAATCATCACTAAATAGCCCACAAAGCATGTGATATCTGCTTTCCAAGTATAAAAGGAGTGAATGAATATACATTTCATTTTTGGTCCACCTTTCATTTATAAACTGTGTCTTGATGTATAGCAATGCATCTCTGCCTATTTCCTTTGTATAAATGTCTATTTTCCAAAGAAGGGATTTTGAACACTGGTATAGGATTAGCTTGTATCAGTGGGGAAATGTATCATATATATGTATACACACACACAATTCTATGTGTTACATGGATAATGATATCTACTATGATACATATATATAGATATATAATATATGTGATTATATATATATATAAAATGATGTATATATATAACGATGTATATATATATATATAATGATATATATATATATATATATATATATATATATATATATATATATATATATATATATAATATATTATATATATAATATGATAGGGTGATTTATTGAGTATATAGTGACTAGGTGAGTGTCCTTGTCCTTCTGGCACAGCCGGACTATAATTTCCTTTTATACCTTGTTATCATGATCCCTTTAAATTGAGATTTCCTCAATTTAAAGGATATTTTTGGCTCATAGCAAGGGAGAAGGATGCCATTGTCTGTCAGGCCAAAGAACAACAATGATATCACAAAGCTTAAAGTTCATGCCAGTAGATAACTTTATAACTCCATTTGTGCATACAAGGAGAAGACAAATAAGCCAAAGCAGTACCTAACGCCATGTTTAACAGCAATGGAATTGAGATGAACTGAACACAATGTTTCACAATGTGCCAAAATCTTGGAAATTCAACAACAATAAAATAAGAGTACAACTGGAGACAGTTAATCCTAGCTTTACCACTAATAAACTTTGTGGCCATGAGCAAGTTCTTGAACACCCACTCTACCTTGTTTTCCTTATTTGTAATTTAGAAATAATGAAATTATCTCAAAGAAGTCATGTGAAGTTTGAATTAGTTAGTGTTTATAAATCAAGAGCTTAGACAGGATCTGACTCCTTGGAAAATTATCTTTGCCAGGAGGTGCAAGGAAAGAAGACTTAATGTAATAAGATCATTGAGTGGTAATGACACATTGTAGTATAAAATGTAATACAATGTAGACCATAAGATATGACTTTCAAACACTTGGATATTTTGAAGTGTACAAAAATTTTTATTTAGCTTATGTTTGATATCTGTGGAATCCCATAATTTCATAGAAAAAAAGAATTTATGACAGGGGTTTTTGAAGGAATTTTATATTAGACATTCGTTTTAATTTACCCAGGTAAATGTTATTGCTTTACCATCATCGTATTATATAGGTGGGAAAATGAGGATAATAAAGCACCTTTGTTTCTCCAAAACAGAGATTTATCTGATCTTAGATCTTCCAGACACTCCCCATGTGAGCTATAGAACCACCTTAGGAAGCTTTTATAATTAGTATTTGGACCCCAAACTGAGAAAAGAGGTTTTATGTGTTAAAATGCACATAACATACAATTCACTTCTTTAAATAGTACAGTTCAGTAGGGGTGTTTGGAGCTGAGATGGAAGGAAGGACCATCCAGAGACTGCCCCTCCTGGGGATCCATCCCATAAACAGCCACCAAACCCAGACAGTATTGCATATACCAGCAAGATTTTGCTGACAGGACCCTGACATAGCTGTCTCTTGTGAGACTATGCCAGTGCCCGGCAAATACAGAAGTTGATGCTCACAGTCATCTATTGGATGGAATACAGGGCCCCCAATGGAGGAGGTAGAGAAAGTACCCAAGTAGCTGAAGGGGTCTGCAACCCTATAGGAGGAACAACAATATGAACTAACCAGTATACCCAGAACTCATTTCTCTAGCTGCATATGTAGCAGAAGATGGCCTAGTCAGCCATCATTAGGAGAAGAGGCCCTTGGTCTTGCAAAGATCATATGTTCCAGTAGAGGGGAATGTCAGGGCCAGGAAGCAGAAGTGGGTAGGTTGGGGAGCAGGGCAGGGGTGGGGTGGGGTATAGGAGAATTTTGGGATCTAATAAAAAATTTTAAGAATTGTTTTTTAAAATACATACATACATACATACATACATACATACATACATACATACATACATACATCTTTCATGGTTCATTGAAGATCTGTGGTTGAATACCTAATAAGAACTTGATTGTTTATACCTTCAGCTCTAAACGTTATAGTTTTATGCAGGTTAGGGTGTCTTGGTGGTGACTGATAGTACAGCTTCCTGTGAGACATATGAATGGCCCTAGATTTAATCCCTAACACTTATACAACAAAGGAGTTTCATGGAGTTACAATCTGCCTTCTGGGCAGCACTATGTACACTATATATGGATTTCCATAATGGACCTATGTTAGTTATTTTTATGTCAACTTGATATAAGCCAACATCATCTAGGATAAGGTATAAGAAAGTTGGATAAACAAGAGCCCAGAGAACAAGCTGTGCTTCTTCATGACCTGTGCTTCAATTCTTACCTCTAGGTTCCTGTTTGAGCTCCTGCTTTGACTTCTATAAATGATGGACTCTGACCTAGAATTGTAAGCCAAATAAGCCTTTTCCACCACAATTAATTTTCTCATGGTGTTTACCACAGCAGTAAAAAAGGAAGCCAGGGCAGGGCCTCTGTGGTTTCTTGGCTCAGTCATTTGTTTCTGCAGGCTTGAAATCAAGATTCTCTATGAACTATCTTCAGTCCTTATAGAGGGCTTGAATACCTGTGCTTCGATGATGACTCAAATAACTTCCAGGTAGAATGGTGGTTTATCTTTTATATCAGTTTATACTTAAGGTGTATTCAGGGCATTGGGTTTCAACAGTCATTTGGTGGGGGTTCTTTTGGTCTAGGTAGATAAAAATCCTAGGTAGGGAAGCTCTTCAAGAATGTCAGGGGCATTAGTAGTTGGTATTCTTTGATGTTACACCCTTGGTACAAGCCTCTAGTATCAGAGCCTTTAGCTCCAAAAATGTTACAGTTCTTATATGGGCCTAGTAGGCTAGGGTTCCTTGGTGGCAGATGGTGTTGCAGCTTCTTAGGTAGGACTAGTTATTGAGATTTATCAACCTGTGACAAGTAACCAGTGCTACTTGAGTAAGTCTAAGAGGCAAAGGATTCATTAACATCAGCTAGTATCACAGCCTACAACCTGTGTTTTGGAACCTATTGTCCTAAGGACTTGACAGATCCCTGGCACTCTTCCAGTGATCACATCCTGTATTTCTGTATTTTGGTGCCGAGTAACCATTTAGTTCTTGAGCCTCAGGCTCTGTGTTTTACCATCTCTCTCCTCCCCCAGCCCCACTTCCTCCCATGTCTGCTCTTAAATTGTTCAGCTCGGGTTTATCCTCATCTGTCAAACAGCCAGCTTTTTTAGCTTGGCCTCCCAGTGGATTTGCAGTTTCTGCCACTGCTGTCTGGGTGCTGTTCCCAACATTCTGCTGCTTCTTATGCCTCTTTCTTCATATTACCAGCTCTGCCTGCTTAACTGAAAGTAGGTTTAGAAAAGGCCTTTTACTGAACCTGATGCTCAAACACCAGAGGCAACACAGGAGAATGTCCCCCAACTGTCAGAGTCTGAGTAGCCTGCTTCTAGAGCCTGCCTGACAAGGCTTATTGGAGCCAATCATGGTCATTCGTTTCACACCCTGCCCCTTTACCACTATAGCAATCCTGCTAGACGACCAAGGAATGTGCTTCCTCCCTGTCCTACATGGAACTGACCCTGAGGGCATCCAGAATTTATCAAAGCTTATGACAGCAAAAATTCTGGTATAAACTAACTGAGACAGCTCTGGCTACAGTTGTGCTTAAGGAACAGTCAGCTATGAGCTATATAGTCTTTTTTTTTCCAAATTTTTATTAGATATTTTCTTCATTTACATTTCAAATGCTATCCCAAAAGTCCCCTATATCCTCCCCCATCCTCCGCCCGGCTCCCCTACCCACCCACTCCCACATCATGGCCCTGGCGTTCCCCTGTACTGGGGCATATAAGGTTTGCATGACCAAGGGGCCTCTCTTCCCATGATGGCCAACTAGGCCATCTTCTGCTACATATGCAGCTAGAGACATGAGCTCTGGGGGTATTAGTTAGTTCATATTGTTCTTCCACCAATAGGGTTGAAGACCCCTTCAGCTCCTTGGGTACTTTCCTCTAGCTCCTCCCTTGGGAACCCTGTGTTTCATCTAATAGCTGACTGTGAACATCCACTTCTGTGTTTGCCAGGCACTGGTATAGCCTCACACGAGACAGCTATATCAGGGCCCTTTCAGCAATATCTTTCTGGTATATGCAGTAGTGTCTGTGTTTGGTGCCTGATTATGGGATGGATCCCCAGCTGCAGCAGTCACTAGTTGGTCCATCCTTTTGTTTCAGCTCCACATTTGATCTCTGTGACTCCTTCAATGTGTGCTTTGTTCCTAATTCTAAGAAGGGGCGAAGTGTCCACACTTTGGTCTTCATTCTTCTTGAGTTTCATGTGTTTTACAAATTGTATCTTGGGTAATCTAAGTTTCTGGGCTAATATTCACTTATCAGTGAGTGCATGTTATGTGAGTTCTTTTGTGATTGGGTTACCTCACTCAGAATGATACTCTCCAGATCCATCCATTTGCCTAGGAATTTCATAAATTCGTTATTTTCAATAGCTGACTAGTACTCCATTGTGTAAATGTACCACATTTTCTGTACCCATTCCTCTGTTGAGGAACATTTGGGTTCTTTCCAGCTTCTGGCTATTATGAATAAAGCTGCTATGAACATAGTAGAGCATGTGTCCTTATTACCAGTTGGAACATTTTCTGGATATATGCCCAGGAGATGTATTGCAGGATCCTCTGGTAGTACTATGTCCAATTTTCTGAAGAACCGTCAGACTAATTTCCAGAGTGGTTGTACAAGTTTGCAGTCCCACCAACAATGGAGGAGTGTTCCTCTTTCTCCACATCCACGCCAGCAACTGCTGTCACCTGACTTTTTGATCTTAGCCATTCTGACTGGTGTGAGGTGGAATCTCAGGGTTGTTTTGATTTGCATTTCCCTGATGATTAAGGATGTTGAACATTTTTTCAGGTGCTTCTCAGCCATTCGGTATTCCTCAGTTGAGAATTCTTTGTTTAGCTCTGTACCCCACTTTTTAATGGGGTTATTCGTTTTTCTGGAGTCCATCTTCTTTAGCTTTTTGTAGATGTTGGATATTAGTCCCCTATCTGATTTAGGATTGGTAAAAATCCTTTCCCAATCTGTTGGTGGCCTTTTTGTCTTGCTGACTGTGTCTTTTGCCTTACAGAAGCTTTGCAATTTTATAAGGTCCCATTTGTCAATTCTTGATCTTACAGCACAAGCCTTTGCTGTCCTTTTCAGGAATTTTTCCCCAGTGCCCGTATCTTCGAGGCTTTTTCCCATTTTCTCCTCTATAAGTTTCAGTTTCTCTGGTTTTATGTGGAGTTCCTTAAACCACTTAGACTTGACCTTAGTACAAGGAGATAAGAATGGATCAATTCCCAGTCTTCTACATGATAACCGCCAGTTGTGCCAGCACCACTTGTTGAAAATGCTGTCTTTTTTTTCACTGGATGATTTTAGCTCCCTTGTCAAAGATCAGGTGACCATAGGTGTGTGGGTTCATTTCTGGGTCTTCATTCCTATTCCATTGATCTACCTGTCTGTCGTTGTACCAGTACCATGCAGTTTTTATTACAATTGCTCTAGTATGTCGATGACTAACCTATCAGATTAGTTGGCAGATAGTTCAATATTAAATAAAAACATTTTATTTTGGTCACGAAAGCCAGAGAAGCAGGAAGATTATCAAAACTGCTAACTAGGGAGCTAATTTGCCTTATTCCTCCAAATTATTACTTATTTACAGGAAAATAAACATGAGAATGCTTACAGCATAAACTTAAGCCCCTTATTAACAATAATATTGACTTGTTTTTTTAAACACATTTTAATGCTTTAAGAGGTTTCTTTTTATTATCCTTTATCATGTGTAGATATGTGTATCTCTATGTGAGTATATGTATGTGAGTACAGGAGTCCTTATAGGCTGGAGGTGTCTGAACATCAATAGCCGGAGTTATAGGTTGTTGTAAGTCTCCTGAAATGGGTGCTGGGAACTGAACTCCAGTCCACTGTGAGAGCTGCTGAGCCATCTCTCCAATCCCTATTTGAACACTTCTCAATACCTGCTGAGTGTTCCAGGGAGACATGTGTCTCCCTCTTCCATTTTACTTCCATTTATTTTCTGATATTCCCTCATTTTAAACCCTGTGAAAAGAACATCCACTGGATTCATACTAGAATTTACATGGCTTCGTATAATTCTCCAGGATTCCAGTAGTCTCCCACATTATAATCCTTTCTCACTCAGCCGTTGCTCAGGTGTCCTTCTTGAACTATTATTTCCTTTCATCTTAGTCAATATTAATTCCAGATTTCATAACTAAATGCAAGCCTCTCTTTTTCTTTCTTTTTTTCCATCAATAAAATTTTATTCAGCTTGATATCAGATGTATAAATTAAAACAGCAAATGAGACAGGATTCTTTTCCAGTTGGCATTACAAGACAGGAGTGGCATCTTGGTATGGTGGTAGCCACACCCATCCAGCTATCAGAATTGAAAGCACACCCCTGGGAGAGCTACTATGCACAAAGCCAAGCAAGATATTAAACATCATTTAAGAACGCTGTGGAGGGCACTGAGAGAATGCACTTGAATACCACTGAGGGAATGATTGACTATATTACATATAGTTTGTTCACACTAGGAAATGCAATATAGGCATTGAAAGGAATGCTGATAGGAATACTGTTGATAAAATGAACCCATAAAAAAATCTCCTTGGCAGTATATGCATAATTATATCTATACAGGATATACAAGAATACACCCTTATCTGTTGGTATTGAGACTTGGGGACAAATTCTTTTTAATTTTGAACATCCTATTTTCCAATTAAGAACAAATAAATAATTACACAACGAAGATACTTGGTTTCAGATCTGAAAGTTGACAACTCAAGAGACAGTGGTTAAAGGTGGCAACCACTGGAAATTGGAACAAAGGACTAGCTGGTAGATTTAGAGTTTAAACTAGAGAGAGGCAGAAGACACGATGATATAAGGACACACAGTGATGGATGTATATAGACATAGGCTACAGATATATACATTAGTTGGATCCACTGTTAAAACTAGATGTAGTTTTTAATATACTCCTAATTTGACAACTTCTGTTAGCCTAAACTCAGAAGGAACAACATTCAAATGAGTTAAGCTATGTAAAATAAGTCACAACCTTTATTGAAGAGTAAGTTAAAAAGCCCTGCCCGGGACTACAAACTCTCAAAGACGACTGTCCTCGGAGCAAGTAAACATGGTAGGTATCCTATGTACAGGCGGCACATGGTGCCAACTGCATCTGCAGATGTAGCAGTCCATTGGAGTTCTGCCTTTGTCACAGCCTTAGACAAATTCTGAACTAGTGTACAGTTGAGCTGTGCCAGCGTGCTGATCTTAGCATGTTTAGCTGCTGCATACTTCTTCTTGATAGTCAAGTGCTTTGTAAGGCCACGGTTCACCATGACTATATTCTTAGCCAGGTGCTGCATAACAGGAAGCAGGGATTCTTCAGTGTAGGATAGGTAGTGCTGCAGAGTTGGTGTCCATTCACCGTTGTCAAGAATTTTCAGTGCTAAGCAGAAAGCCCCAGCTGCAATTTGAGAAGGAGCAAAATGCACCATGTCATAGTCCAGCATAGAGAGCTCCATGAGGTATTTGGCCAAAGTGTGCTGTTCAACGTTAACTCTCCAATTTTAGATGCTCTACAGAGGAAGTGCAGAGGCAGAGGGCGACCCAGACTGAAGTTTAGAACTCTGAGAATCTTCATCTTCATCTGTCTGATCTGGTGCTTAGTGTAAGTGTTCTTAGTCACAAAGGCGAAGTCACCTATTTCTGGAGGGTACATCTCTTCATATTTGCTTGCAATAAACATGGCAGTTACACCAACCAGCTGTAGCATCTTCTTGGGCACACAACTGTTCTGCATGAACCAATCAATAATGGACACAGTCATGTACATGGTCTCCTGAAGTAGCCTAAATTTCATCTGAACCTGTATTAGCCAATCAATGAGGATAGCTCTCATGTTTCCAGTGACTTCACGACCCTGTAGGTATTTTGGTCTAACTGACTGCTCTTCCTCCAGTTGTCTGAGATAAGCATAGATATCTTTCACATATTCACTACAGAGGTTTGGGTCAGCTCCATCATCTGCGTCTACGTCACTCACTGCAAGGATTACATCAGAGAAAGCCTGACACAGATACTCTTCTGCAGGCGCACATCCAGATGTTTCCATTGGGCTTGGAGAGGGATTATCAACCAAAATAGGTTCAGAAGAAAGCTTCTCTTCTCTAACATGTTCAAGTTCAGCTTCAGGCTCAGCAAATTCCACCTCTGGGTCACACACAGGCACCTTCTCCACAGGTTTTGGTAGGGCTTTAACAGTACCTTTTCCAGTACCTAACGTTTTTGCTTCCTTTTTCAGAGACACTCTTGCCTGTTCGCTGACTTTATTACCAATGTCTCCAAGAGCAGTTCTCGGTCTCAGCAGGGCTTGGAAGCAGCACTAACTGTCACAGGCACACGCTTGGCACCTGCCATACTGACCGTGGCCTTATTTTCTGTGTTAATTTTCGTGTTCCTAGTGACCCTGAGCGCCATGGCTCCTCCTAAAGCACAGGTTCCCCGATCCAAGAAGACACCCTAACCTCTGGCTGCCCACAGCTAAACACTAACAGCCGTTCCTCCGCAGCACGCCGCTCTTTTTCTTTTTTTAAATCCAATGGCCTACCCATTCTCATACCCAATTTTTCTTTCAAATAATCCTTATTAGAACAACATCTATAGCTATGAGAGCTTAGAATGTTCCAGAATAAAAGTACAAGAGTTGATTTGGACATGACTAGATCATAAGCAAAAATAATTCCAGGATATACAAATTTATATTATAATAAACTTGGGCTGCTAGGCTAGAAAATACTATATGACACTGGATTTGCTTGAGTTAATAGTACTTTTAGTTGTTTTTTTTATAAATCAGCTATAAAAGCTATAGCCTTTTGTAGCTGTAGTGTGATATTCTTCACACCTAGAGGGTTTTGTAACAGATTACTTGATTGATTAGCTGAAAGTTATATGTAACAATGATTTGTACCATTGTCTGTGAGTGGTAAACTTGACTCCAAGCTCTATACTTAACTACCTCTCTAACTCTGTTGGTAAAACATTTAGTCTTTTTCATTATCTTCTTTCTTTCTTTCTTTCTTTCTTTCTTTCTTTCTTTCTCTCTCTCTCTCTCTCTCTCTCTCTCTCTCTCTCTCTCTCTCTCTCTCTTTCTTTCTTTTTTTCGAGACAGGGTTTTTCTGTGTAGCCCTGTAGCCCTGGCTGTCCTGGAACTCACTCTGTAGACCAGGCTGACCTTGAACTCAGAAATTCACCTGTCACTGCTTCCCAAGTGTTGGGATTAAAGGCGTGTGCCATCACTTCCCAGCTATCTATTTTTTGAAACATGATCTAATATAGCTCTGTCTTGGCTGGAACTCACTTGTAGTTGTAGTTGAAGATGACCTTGAATGCCCAATCTTCTTGTCTCCACTTTCTTAGTTTGAAAGTTTACTCATTGTGCCCACCTTAAAAATTTCTACACCAAAAGTTTAAAATATTAAAGCAAAAATGACAAAATGATAGGTAATATAGGTGGGCATCTAGGAAACCCATACAAGCTGTGTTTTGAGAGTTTCGCTGTAGTACAACTGGTCTTGTACTACTCACTGTATAGCACTGTTGGTCTTGAACACCACCCGATCTTGCACCTTTGTCAACCAAGTGCTGAAGTTACAGGTGTGTATCGTCATGCCTGTTGCTCCATCCATTCTTACTGCTACTATTTGCAACTGTATTGTTACTATACTACATTCTATGTTTTTCCTTATGGTTCCATCCTTGGCCCTTTCTCTCTAAGTAATCTCACTTTTTGCTTATAATTCAGCCACCACCCATTATCTAGACCCTAGTGCTTCCCAATAAAACATTACTAATCTTTGTTTCTCCCATGAACTCTAAGATGATGATTAGAAGTTCCATATTTCAAATTACTAACAGATATTATTGATGTTTGAGTCAGAAGCACGGTGATCTCAGGTCTGAATGAAAACTAATTCTTTTTCTTTCTCATCTTGTCATAGAGTCCCCAACTCTGCTAATATTATTTCCAACATCAGTATTGCTATGCTTCCTACACATTCTGTTAAATCAACACTCCTGGAGTTTTAGTGTATATAAGAACATCACAAACATAGACAAACCTTTTAAACAAAACTTTTAGATATCCTTATGTACATTAAAATTTAGAAACCTTTGCATGTCCTGTGAGAAAGCTCAGAGTCATTCTATTCTCCATTGTATATCACCCGCATGTAGGACCTTGTTGCAACTCTTCCCATATATCTCAACAGTGATCTTCATTTCCTTTCTCATAACAGATCCTCAGTTGCTCATTGATACCTAGCACTCTCCTGGGCCTCCCCATGCTTTGCCTGACTTGTCCTTCAACGAATCGAATCATTAAGGAGTTCTGGTCGTACAAAACACATGCCTAAAATAGGAATCTAGGAATCTATTTTGTTCCTTGGCTTCAATGCATTCAACAGCCCGACAGCACAGGGACAGATTTTTGACTTTGCAAGCCCATGGATCTGTTTCTGCAAATAAAATCCTATCTGGAGTCCAACTTAAAGAACATAGAAAACAGATCTGCTCTGTTTGAAAGAGGTCAGCTCCATAGGCTTGGCAACACAGCTTTTGTTTGCCATGTTTATAAGAAAATGTTCCCCAAAAGAAATTCAGAAACACCGAAGTCCAGGACTATCTATTTGAATTCAAAATCTTCAGCCCTTTGGTATCCCCCTTCCTGCCTTCCTATTGTCCCATATCTCATGGTAGGGAGTAACAGAATATCCTGAACTGGGTGTGTTTTCTTGTGAATTTTTTCATACCCTGTCTTTACAAGCTGGAATCATAATTCTCTTAATTGTTATTTTGTCTTAACATTCATGGCTATTTCTGTCTATCTCAAGCTCTATTTGGAAAAGACAAGGCTGTTCAGTCTAGAATGCATGCTTTTTCCATATGCATATTCCTTTAGGTCTAGAACAGTTTCTGACAAGATTTTGCACCAAGTCTATTGCATGAATATTTCTACACTTTGCAACTAGTTCTCTTTCTAAAGGAATTTTAAAAGCATAAGTAGATAGAACATTATGTTAAAAATAAACCAGATTGATTGACCTGAAATCTCAACAAAATATTCTTTTCCTGCTTTGTGGCTGAACATGATAACTAGTAGTTATGTGCACATGTATCATGAAAAATGAAGCTGAGCTAAAAATAACTAGTATATTATTTTTGATAGGAGTTTTATTGGTAATTTTATAAGTAATAGGTATTCATTGTAAAAGTGAAATAAGAAAAATGAAAATATTAAAATATCTATAATGCAACCATTCACTTGTAGACTTAGTATTTTGGCTTAGCTGTTAGTTCTTTTATAATAACTACTTGCATGTGCATACATTTTAACTTGATTGGGATGACGGGCACTATACAATTTTTTTTTTGTTTTGTTTTGCCTTATTTTGAGAGAGGATTTGGCTAAGTAGCTCTGGGTGTCCTGGAACTCACTCTATAGACCAGATGGGCCTCAAACTCAGAGATCTGCCTGCCTCTGCCTCCTGAGCACTGGGATTAAAGGCATGTGTCCCCACTGCCTGGCTGTATAATTACTTTTATGCTTGATTTTGTTGATTTTACATTCTGAACTTTTCAAAGTGGCTTCATAAATGTTAAAGAAATCTTGGTACTATTAAATTTTTATTAGTAGTAATAAGCTGTCACATTTCTTTCTTTTTTTTTTTTTGTTTGGTTTTTGGTTTTTCGAGACAGGGTTTCTCTGTGTAGCCCTGGCTATCCTGGAACTCACTCTGTAGACCAGGCTGGCCTTGAGCTCAGAAATCCACCTGCCTCTGCCTCCCAAGTTCTGGGATTAAAGGCATGAGCCACCACTACCCAGCTTATCACATTTCTAAATAATTGCTAAAATGTCTTCATAGAAAATCTAGAAGGCCAGAGATGCTCCAGGTATTTTCAAAGGAACTGGATATATGTTTTTAATGGATCTTTTTAAGTGGTATGTTGCTTAGTTTCAGTAAAGATGGACAGGTCTAAATGTTTTTGAGAATATGCTAAGAGATTTTGTGTAATGGTTCATTTTAATAGAAAAAAATCCATGAAATAAATATTAGTATTTTTATTTTAAATGTGAATAAACAAGACACAAAAACTTACATCTTGTTCATTCTCAGCATATCTGAGAGAGTACTCAAAGCCATTATTTCTTCTCGATACTTATTTTGCATATAGACTGTAGTCTATTTGATGCTGAAGGTTTATGAACCTCTGAAATACCTTATTGACATTAGAGCATGTATTATCAAGATACAGTCGGTTGTGCCCTAATCATCTATGCTTCAACTGTTTCCAGGAAGGCTTATCAATCTCTATTACAGATAATGGGGCATATACAAGTATATGAAAATTTTAGGTTTACATGTCAGAACCTGCACTGAAAACATTAGCTCTTGATCATCATGAGTTCAGGAACTATAGATCTCATTTTCTCTCAATACCTATAATATATTTGGCAGATGGATTTCTTATAACTGAAGGACATTTTCACCAATTTCTACATAACTGAGTAAAAACTTCTATATAGATACTTCTTAATAATTGAGATTTTATACTTTGCTAACTTTTCTTTGTAAAATTAAAAGTGGTTACCTCTGTATTTGTTTAGTAATAACAGTTATTGGAAAATAATGGTACAAAATCACCTCCATTCCAATCAATAGCTAAAAGTATCCTTATCTACAAACATTTCAAACGACTATAGCTTCAGTTGCCTTCTGACAAAAAAAGAAAAAAAGAAAAAAGAAAGAAAAAACCTTGAGATGGACACAAATGTAGCCTTCTGTCAAACACATATAACACACCAAACTAAAACATATTATTTATTTTGTTTTGAGCCGCTATGATTTGTGATACTTAGCTGAGAACCAACAGATAACTGGACCTCAAAGAAGCAAATGAACACAATCCATTTGGGCTAATCAAATGTTTCCAAGGAAATTTGGATCAGGGTTTTGTTAACTACATGTTGTATGGTGTTACTTGTACTGAAGGTTTGTATTCCTGGGGATAGGTCAGGACACACAAGTTGGTGGAATAAGCAGATTAGTTAAAGCCTAGCTAGGTCTGGGGAATATATAGGGGACTTAGGTCCCAAATGCTCATCTTTAGGGCTGTCAAAGAGTATAAGGTACCTTATGTTATCAAGGATGTTATAGTGAAACAATAGGTAGAAAATCTTCCTACTTGGCAGGTTTTTCTCTCCCGATTTCAACTTCTTGTCTTCTTAGATTTAGACCTTCACTTCTTGAGTTTTGTTTGTTTGTTTTGGTTTTGTTCCAGTTCCAGGGATTGGATATAAAACCTCATACCTCCTTACTGCTAAATTATACACCCAAATACTGCTTTTTATTACTATTTTTATTTTAAAATTTTTGTACAATATATTTTGATCATAAAGTTTCCCCTCTCCCAAGAAACAGCATTTTCTAACACAACAGGGGTCATGAGCATGGGAATTCCCAAAAATTTTGATATCACTCACAAGACCTGCACACATTTAAGCCAGACAAAGCCTTATCTGTAACCAAGAAGTTTGTTACCTGCTGATTGCTGGAAGAAGGAAAACCTGTTTTCTTCAATGGAGTAACACTGGGCATTTCAATGACACAACCTGTTTATTTGTTTGTGGTTTTTCTTTGTTTTTGTTTTTTGAAGAAAGAGAAAGAACATGTAATTATGTGGGGCAAAGATCCAGGAGAAACTGGGTGAGGGGAAAGAATATGATCAAAATAAAGTGTGCTTTTTTATTTTAAAAGACTCTTATCAGTTTGGAGAGATGTTTCAGTGCTTAAGAATACTTGACTAGCTGGGCATGGTGGCACGCGCCTTTAATCTCAGCACTCGGGAGGCAGAGGCAGGCAGATTTCTGATTTCGAGGCCAGCCTGGTCTACAAATTGAGTTCCAGGACAGCAAGGGCTACACAGAGAAACCCTGTCTCGAAAAACAACAAAACAAAACAAAACAAACAAACAAACAAAAAAGAGTACTTGACTGCTCATTTTTACTATGCCAATCCTGCCAATCCATGAGCATGGGAGATATTTTTATCTTCTGAGATCTTCAATTTCTTTCTTCAGAGACTTGAAGGTCTTGTCATACAGATATTTCACTTGCTTAGTTAGAGTTACACCAAGATATTTTATAATGTTTGTTACTATTGTAAAGGGTGTCATTTCCCTAATTTCTTTCTCAGCCTGTTTATCCTTTGAATAGAGGAATTTGTTTGAGTTAATTTCAGAGGATTATCTTCTGAGGAGTGATATAAACAACTATGAGATAGCCTTAGAATAGGGGGATTAGCTGTATTATTTTAGTGATTAATGATATGAAATTTTGCTAGACAGGTGCCATTATTAAATGTGGAACATGTGTTTCAGGTAGCAAGTTGTTTCCACTTAGAGGCAGGTGGTTTTTTTTCCTAATGGGAGGGGCAACTATCTCCTGTAGTTTCTGTGCCCAGGCTCACCATTTTCCTTCTTCTACTCTGTTTCTCCAGGATCTTCAGTAAGATTCCATCTTACCGGATTATCATCACAGCCCACTCCTGACGTCTGGAGGAAATATCCTGACTTTCTCAATAAAGTTTGGACTACTTACGATCTCTTTGGTCATCATTTCTATACCAACCCAGGTACTAATATATTAGCCTATTATCCATATATTAATTCATATGTGGGCAAAAGGATCCTATTGTTAAGCTCCACCTATCCAATTTTGTTTCTGTTAAATTCTTTAAAGTTTTCTGTCACTTTCATGGTTTGCTTCTCTTCCATTCTCCATTTTCACACGTGTTTATTTATTCGGGGTGGGGGGCTGGGGGGTTCGTGGGTTATGTACATGTACAGGTCAGCTAACTGGAGTCAGTTCATTCCTTCCATCATGGGGTCCGGGGAACCACACTCAGATCGCCATGCTTGGTAGCAAGCACTTTACCCACTGCTTCCTGTTGTCAGCCCTCTCTTCATTTATTCAGCCATAGGACAAACTCATAGATTTGGAGCAATCAGCAGGTAACAAACTTCTATCTTCAGCTAAAGACACACATAACTTAATATAACTCAAGCATCTTTTCAACCCCTTGAGAACATACTAGTCAGACATTTTAAGCATAAAGTATGTTGTAAGTGAACTCGAATTAGAAAGATGATCTATTCAGTCACGGAATTTCCAATTTATTTATTTTTTCTATTTCAGCTTAAAACCAGATGAGACACACAAGGATGGAAAAGCAAGTTTATTTGGGGAGACATCAGCTAACACTGATAGAAAATTCCAACCATGATATTTTCTGTAGGGTCTCCCTTGCCCTTGCTGCTTCATCTCAATTTCTTTCTTTTTTTTTTTTCTGTCTCAATTTCTAATCCCCACAATCCAATGGTCTTTGCAGATTGGCAAAAGGCCTTGAATTAATCCAGTCTGGAAGAACCTGGAAAATTAGCTCAAATGGAGCTACTCTGTGGTCTATAGGACTCACTTCAGTTTGGAGTTCTGGTTGGTGTACACTGAATACAACATAAACTCTTTGAAGAGTTAAAGAGGCTATGGAAGAGATCCTATCCTTTTGAACCAAATAACATTTATTTTAGGTTGGTTTGACCTCATGGGTAGACTTTCCCATAGCATCCTTTCAATAGATAGTTATGACTAAAAGCCTGACAAGAGCTAAGGAAACTGCATAGCTTGTTGTTCGTAGGTGGGAAAGAGACCTGAGGGACAGTATCTCAGGAAGATAGCAATGCCCAAATCTGGCAAACAACTGTAAGAATTAACATTCATTTGTGGTTAAACTCTGAGAATCCAGGTATAAAACTAAAGTTAAGGATGTGATATAGGGCGGGTGAGCTTCTTATGCTGTCAAGAGGAATAGTCTAGGTCCATTTGGTGTTTAGTATGCTTATTCCTTCTATTTGAAAGGGATGTGTTCTAACACTTCCAGTGATTATCTAGAACTGGGAATTGTATTAAGTGTGTGTGTGCAGCACACATGTGCATGCACATGTGTGCTACACACACACATATACAAATCAGTCTGTGTGTTTTTATTAATTTGAAAGTTGTGTTTGAGCTAGGTACCCTGATATTTCAAAAATTAAATAGTTGAGCAAGTGCTATGTGTGTTATGACCTAATTAATTTTTCTCATCTTTGTTTTGTTCGCCTTTTCAGCATTTTCTACATTCTGGGCCCAGAGGAATTGAGTCCTGTTCTGAAGCTTTTTGAGAGCTTAAAGTTCAGCATCATTAGTGAATCTAAGCTGCTGACTATCTACACAGCAAA
Source organism: Mus minutoides (assembly GCA_902729485.2). Classification (NCBI taxonomy): domain Eukaryota; kingdom Metazoa; phylum Chordata; class Mammalia; order Rodentia; family Muridae; genus Mus; species Mus minutoides. The sequence goes on from LR753425.1 coordinate 348,308, forward strand.
TGCTTTAGAGAATTTTTCTGTTCAAACAATAATGATTTTCATAGACTGCAATCTCAGTTGAACATGTTTTCTCTGTAATGTGAACGAATACCCAGCACTTGCCAACCAAACTGCAGAGACCTGGAAAGAAAACCCTTTAAATTGAACAGCTTGGACACTAGGTTGACCAGGAGAAACCTTAACAACAGTAAATATTCATTCACCTTCTGGAAGATTCAACCACTGCTACACAGAGCTGCTGCTGAAGTACCATGTCTAAGAACTCGGAGTTCATCAATCTTTCATTTTTATTAGATCATGAGAAGGAATTGATCCTGGGAGTCCTAAAGAGAGATGAATATTTGAAAAAAGTGGAAGACAAGAGGATAAGGTGATGTAAATTTCTTCTTTTACCCTTATTCAACTGCTTTCTATTTGTTTGCAGTCATTTTGATGGGGAATTTGATAGTCTCATTGGAGACAGATATTGATCAGGGACTTTATGGCTTTCCTGATGTAGCCCAAATATTTGAAAATATCTTTGGCTCTGTGCCATCTAGCTAAAGAGGATGGAGATCAGCTAATAATAGGATGCTGGTGATATGAAGGCACCCATTTGCCATCAGCAAACGTAGTAGTTAAGAAGAAAGATTCCCCACTTTTGAGTACCAACTCTGGAATGGCCTGTATGATATTTAAGCAACTTGCTGTGGTGTTAGTTATATTTACATCACTGTAACTACACAAGCAAGTAAACGGATATTAACTTGGTTTATAGTTCAGAGAATATCATCCATCATGGTGAAGAAAGGATTATGGGCTAGAGCCCTTTTTGTCCATGGTGGTAGGAACATAGGTGGTTGTAGGGTTGTGGGCTGTGCTCAGACAGCCTGGTCCCCAGTGTGCACCACCCCTGCCTGGCTCAAATCTTTTTAATTTTATCATCTCTGGTAATTTTGTTCCACTTAGAGAAGAACTGGATACAACTGCACCCAATTTTCCTGATTTAGATTTGTCATCAAGAAAACAATAATGATAACGTTGCTCTCCTTAGCACGGCTGCAAAGATTAAGAAAGCTTATAAATATGCTTGGGAATTCGGCTCCTCCCACGGCAACCTTCAATTCTAGAGCATGTTCAATTCTAGAACATGGGGTGGTCTCATGAGCTTGCTCCTCTAGAAAATGTTAACTATTTATACATTCCTAGGGATGAGCAGGGCTTGGTGAACCCCTCCCCACCTCCACAACAGTGCAGGTCTCCTATTGATAAGCCAAGTTCTCTACGGTTGGTGACTGAATAAGTGTCCATGCAATGCCTAGAAACATTCTATAACAGGTGCTTTTAAAATACCTATAGCTGTTTGGGTGACCCTGCTGAGAATACACCCATGGCCTTACTACTCCCCATAAGGAAAATGGAACAGAACAGAATATATTTCTTTAGTCTGGCATTTAACGGCAGTTCTGACCTGTTAGCTGTATGCCATTATCCAAAGTTACTCTGATTTTATCAAACATTTAAAGGAGGACAGAAAGTTTGTTAAGTTGATCTCTGCATGGAGACTGAAGCTCTAAAGCACAAATGTATTGTTTTGTTCCACAAGCATAGTTCCACTGGAATGGGCCACTAAGTAAGCCCTGACCTTAGTATACTAATAACTCATACACCCCAGCCAAGAAACTGCCTTCCATCTTTTAGTTTGCCTTTAAGTAGTTCATCTTTTATTTCAGTCCTGCAGGTAGAAAGATTAGAGAAAAGCAAATAAAGCAAATATTTGGTTCAAATGAATTAAATGTGATTTCAGGAAAAATACATTCCACCTGGAAGCCAAGGAGGCCAATGAGTGCAAAGAATGACATTCCTTTTGTTTTTTGTTTTTTGTTTTTTTTTTTTAGAATTCCCTGTTTGGAGTATTTGAGATAAATGATCAACAAGTTTCATGGTTACAAAGCTTTTGGAAATAAAAGCATCTTTCATGATTTGAGAAAATGCATTTTTTTTCAGAGTAATGCATATGTACTTACATAGGTCATTGTGCCTTAGCCCGCACACTATTTCCATTTTTTATTAGATATTTTCTTCATTTACATTTCAAGTGTTATCCCATAAGTCCTCTATACCCTCCCCCTGCCCTGCTCCCCTACCCACCCATTCCCACTACTTGGCCCTGGCATTCCCCTGTACTGGGGCATATAAACATTGCTAGACCAAGGGCCTTTCTTCCCCAATAATGGCCAACTTAGCCATCTTCTAATACATATGCAGCTAGAGACATGAGCTCTGGGGGTTCTGATTAGTTCATATTGTTGTTCCATCTATAGGGTTGCAGACCCCTACAGCTCTTGGGTACTCTCTCTACCTCCTACATTGGGAACCCTGTGTACTGCCCTATAGATGATTGTGAGCATCCACTTCTGTATTCGTCAGGGACTATCAAAGCCTACCAGGAGACAGCTATATCAGGGTCCTTTCAGCAATATCCTGCATTTGGTGACTGATTATGTGATGGACCACCAGGGTGTGGCACTCAGAATGACATTCTTTTAATACTCTATAAAATTTTAATCTGCAAAGCTTTTTATCTCCAAATTTTATCACTCTAGCACTAAGAATGAAATAAGTTTGACCTACTCAAAAGTCTGCAGACTCACTGCCTCTGTAGAAATTCCAGAGAATTATTGGACTGGACATGTAGATTGGTAAACATTTTATTCTGATCTTAATAGAATTGCCACAAAGCTTCTTAATACATTAACAGAAACCACAACATGAATTACTCTGGAGAGATGGTTCAGGGGTTAAGAAGGTGCTCCTTTGGCAGAGGACCTGAGTTCCAGTCTCTGCAGCCATGCTGAAGGGGTCTCAATGCCCAGTGACTAGAGCATCAGGTAGATCTGACACCTCTCACCTCCTTAGTCACCAACTCACACATACATACCCACACACACATAGACACATAAACATAATTAAAGATAAGAAATCTCAGTGTGAATATACTAATTTAGTGGAACTCAAACTCTTATCGAGTCCCACAGAATAAAGGAAAAGTTCTCTTACACAGAACTTACTAATTATAGTACTATTATATATAATTATTATATTATAGATAAGGAATAAATTCTTAAATATATATAAATTATATACATATACATATAACTATATATATATATATATATATATATAATCTAAATTTTTTGGACTCCATGTTGCATTCCATATAGAAGATTTATATTTATATATGAAATTTGATTTTACAAAATCTTTCCTTTAAGAGATGTTTTACTGTCAATGTATATTTGGAGACATGTCAAGCATTGGGCTGCAAAATGAACTTACATATGCTTGAACTAATAATGTCACTATAGTCATAAATAATGTGTATTCATGCATATTTCTCTGTAAAGATGTATACTATTTTACTTACAATTTATATTACAATTTTAAATTTAAACAATAAATACAGAAATAGATAGGAAAATCACCTGTCTTCCTCACACATGTATGTATATCAAAGTGTATATATTTGTCTCTTCCATGAATCACCATTTAGTCTCTTTTAATTTTATTATCTTTAAGGAGAATTGATGTTGAGGACAGACCTCTAAGTAGCAGAAAGTAATCTGTACCAATATATAGGACAATACAATTCTCCTTTTACTTTAATTTGTACAGACAGTATGTTGAATTACATGTAATCTAGGATATGACTACTGAATATTGGAGCTAAAGTTGGGAACTGAAAAATATTTGCTCTTTCCCACCTCCTAAGGTGATCAGTTCATAAAACAATATATAATATCATTTGTATTCTTGGGAAGGTAGACATTTTTCTAAGAAGTAATATAAGTAAATTTTTTTATTAAGTGTTACATTTCAGATTTTAAATTTCAAGAAAGTTACCTTTTGATATCAGTAGGAATACCCATCTCATATATTGGTTTTGTTTATTATTCAAGATGAATATCTCATCTTCCTGTTATAGAATGTAAATTTAATTATCAATAATAGTTTTCCAGAAGCATGCTTTCAAAACCTCATATGCACACTCAAGTCATTTATTAATCTAAATCCCCAGTGAGTTTGAATTAAATGGTAGCCTGACTTCCTATACCATATACTTCTATCAACAACCAGGAAAAAGCTTTGTTGTAATGTCTCATTTATGCCAACATGAATTCACAGAACTATTTTCTTAAAATTAAACTGTGAAAATTAGGTACTGATTTTTTTCTGTGCATATTCTCCTCGCTATAGTGAAAATAACCTACATTTGCATAAATTCAACTTAGAGACATTTCAAAAAGGCACTTGTGTTGTATACCTGCGAAAACTAAAGCTAACTCTCTAGTATGTACCTGTACCAGCGGCAAGAGAGCTTTGAAAGATCTTTTCAAGGGCAATGTGTTCTCTTTAAAGCATCTCATTTTTTTTTTTTTGCATAAATGCCCAATTTCTTTCCATCAAGTCAGCCCCATTCTTCCGTTTGTCATAGCAACCATCTTTTAAAGCCCAGTATTTTGTCCTTTGTTGTTTCTGAAAGGAATGGTGTTTTTGTACTTCCTGCTGTACTGATTCTTTCCCTGCCTCTGTGTTTTCTAAGTAATTTATCCTATTAGCAATATGATGGTTTGTTGTTTTGATGTTCAGGAAAGATGTCTTTCAGTAAAAGCATCCTTATTCCTCTGATGGTCAGGATAGAAGACAATAGTTGTTTTCAGCTCTCTCAGTTTGGTAATTACATATGAAATCAATTCCCTGTGTGATATTAGATAAGAATTAATAAACAGCAAGCTGCCAAATACTAGTGATTGATATCCCCCTTCTTTAGAATTGTAATGGGTTAGCTTTGTCATATTATTTAGTGAAACACTTGTATTAAGTTGGGTTCACCAAATGGAGAACTTGAGCCTAAGGTTTGAGTGCAATTGTTCTGTTTTTTAAGCCATTAAACCTTGAAGTCCCAGGGAAAGCAAGATGGAAAAGGAGGAGTAATTTAGCAAAGGTGACATGTTAAGTAACATCTGGCAAAAGGAACCTTGACAGAGTTTCACTAGGGCAGATAGTATTTGCTATTTATTTTCTGACTTAAAATGCTACCCCCCCACACACACATGCACATTTTAAGTACCTTGCTCTGTTAAATCACAAATGATCAAAACCACCATGGGGGTGGGGGAGGGTTTATTTCATCTTACAAATCTCAGGTCACTCTATCAGATTTCAGGGCAGGAATCTAGAGGCAACAACCATAGCAGAGACCATGGAAGAGTGCTGTTTTGTGGACTGTGTCTCACGGTTTGCTCAGTTCAGTTTCTTATAGAACCCAGGACTACCTTCTCAGGGTTCACACCATCTACAATGGGCAGGACCCTCCCATATCGATCAATAAAGAAAATTCACCATAAACTTGCCTACAGGTGACTCTTAATGGAGGCCTTTTCTCAATTGAGACACTTCCCAAATAATTCTAGCCTGTGTCATGGTAATATAAAACTGGCAAAATGCCAGTTGTCTAGCTTTTCAAATAGTTTGGTAGGAGTTCCTAGTATTTTACTGGAAGCTAGGCTTTCTGCTACTGGCAATTGCTTTATGTCATGTATAGATTGTGAATCAGTTTTAGATTGTTCCATTTTCTCTAGGCAATCTCCAGACATGAGGTTGGCAGAATTCACAGAGACTTCTTCATCTGGAAATGAACCTATTCTGTAGTATTTTTCCCACCATTTATATTTTATTAACATAACATTTTACATATGATTATAACATACTTTGATGATTTTTTTATTCTCCCCATTTTTCTTACCCACCTTCTCCCTTCCCCCTTTACATATCTATAGTAGTTCCTGTTTTATTTTCATGTCCATCCTCCATCTCTCTATGAGAAAAAAAAATGTGGTACTTACTTCTGTTTGTCAGACATAGTCATTTAATATAATGACTTCTAAGTCTACTCATTTTCCTATAAGAAAACTAATTTCATTCTTCTTTATGGCTGAATAAACTTCATTTAGTAACTATAACACATTTTATTTAACCATTCATCTATTTATTGATAGGTAACTAAGTTAATTTTGTAACTTAGTTATGAGGAAGCATTCCACAACAAACCTGAATAAGTGAGTATTTCTATTATATAAAATAGTTTTGGTTCTTTGGGTTATATAACCAGGAGTGGGTATACAGAACTTTCTTTTGGTTCAAAACCAGGTTAAACCTTTCCTCAGATTCTCGGGTGTTTATTGTTTTAGTAGCCTTTGATCTGAAAACAAATCACAATCTCTATGAAATTTCTTAGAATGACAGTGGTGTAAATGCAGTTCCATATGGGCATATTTGTCATGAGACACTGTGAAAAGAGTCAACCTGGACAGTTGCTGTATAGTAGAACTAGGCTAGCAAAAGAAAGCTTTCTTGATTATTGCAGCTTACATTTGAATGCACTCAGCATGGCTTTATACCACTAGGAAAGAGACTGCATTCACAAAACAGTGTCCTTTCTGAGCATACCCTGTAAGAGGAGACTAGTGCATAGAAAGAATGTAGTTTGCTTATTTGTTTTAAATAGCAAATTCTGGTTCTGACTCCTGACCAATAGCAAGCTGCCTTTCTGCTGCCTTGCCTATAAAATGGGAATCACACCTTTCTTCTGGGCTGTCAAATGTTCATGGCTTGACAATAAAGAAGATTGAATGTCATTATTGTAGCTACTGTAATGTTTATATAGCAATCTATCATACATACAGAAGCTGCTATAAAAACAAAATTATGTATATATATACACACACACACACACACACACACACACACACACACACATATATATATATATATATATATATATATATATATATATATATACTTTTATAAATTATGTATATATTGGGTTTAGGTTTTTGGTGTTGGAGATAGAACCCAGGGCCTCATGTGCGGTAAGCAAGCACTCTACCACTGAGCCATACCTTCTACCCCCAAAACCTAAAGATTTTTAAATTACTCTTTGAGATTACGATATAATTATATTGTTTCCCTCTTCACTTTCCTCCCACCATACCCTCCCACATATCCCACCTTGGTCTTTTTCAAATTGTATCCCCTTTTCATTGATTTTTGTTATATGCCTATATATATATATATATATATATATATATATATATATATATATATATATATATATATATGTATATATTTACTTTCAGGGATGTGCATTTTGCATTGGATAACTAATTGGTGTGTCCTTCCCTAAGGAAGACTTATTTCTCTCAGCATTACTTAGTTGCCTGTGGTTCTTTTTGTATGTTTGTGGGCTCTTTAGTTTCCCTCTATTCACTTTGGCTTGCCTATTGGTGTTGAACCTGTTCAGCTTACATTCAGGCAGCCATGCTGATACGACTTCATGGGTATAAAAGCTAACATTTTTATATTCAGAATACAGGAAGGAGATACCACCCACCCAGAATTTTCTTCAAGCAGATATGAAATAGCTCTAGAATAGATGGCACTACCTCTGAATATTAACAAAAGGAGTGTTAGGAGCCTTCATCGTTGGGCTGCTGGCATATTATCCTGCCTGTGTATCATGAGTTCTGTGACTCTTCTCCTGTTATTGGTTTGCCATTCATTTAATCAGTCCCATCAGTTTTGATTTCCTTTTAAGATTAATTTATTCTCTTTTATATTACATCCTGATCTCAGTTTTCCCTCCCACAACCCACCTCCCCTACTTCCCAACCTCCTCCCTCCACAGTGAGTCCTCCTCAGTTTCCCTTCAGAAAAGGGTACGCTTCCCAGGGATATTATCCAAACAATGCATATCAAGTTGTAATAAGATTAAGGTACATTTATCATGGCTGGATGAGGCAACTCATTAGGAGGAAAAGGATCCCAAGTGGCAGGCAAATTTGTCAGAAACAGCCTCCACTTCCTCTGTTCACAGTCCCGCAAGAACACCAAGCTGCACCGCTATAACATATGCAGAGTGTCTGAGTTAGAGCCACGCAGGCTCCCTGGTTGCTTGTGGGTTTAGTCTCAGTGAGCCTCTATGAGTGCAGGTTTTTTGACTCTGTGGCTTTTCTTGTGGTGTCCCCTTGCTTTCTTAATGGAGTTTGAAGCTTTAGCTATTGACTGGATTTAGTTTGCTCAAGGTTGAAGGTACTATAGCAGGGGCTAAAGAAAATCCCAAGAGCACCTCTCTTGTAAGTGGACAGTGCAATAACTAATATTTACTGAGTCCTTATTGGATTTTCTGGAAAGAGACACATTTGGTTACAAATGACACATTATGATATTTACTTAAACAATGTGAAAACTTTCTAGATATCTTCACTAAGGTAAAATTGTATGTTGTGGGACAGTTCTATTACATTGTTTATTAAGAGGGGCATCTGGAGTCCTTAACTTTTACTGTTCCATCATCTTCAAACTTTCTCTCTCTCTCTCTCTCTCTCTCTCTCTCTCTCTCTCTCTCTCTCTCTCTAGTAAAGATTTATTTATTTCTTATTTGTATGAGTACACTATAGCTATTATCAGACGCACAATAAAAGAGCACATTGGATCCATTACAGATGGTTATGAGCCACTATGTGGTTACTGGGAATTGAACTCAGGAACTCTGGAAGAGCAATCAGTGCTCTTAACCACTGAGTCTAAGTCCTTAGGTATCATAGCAGTCTCTAGGAAATAAGAAGTTAAGGGACAGTCTTTGTTCTTACCTGGTTATTGTTAAGATTTTCAAGTCCCTTATATTCTTTTTTTTATTAGATATTTTCTTTATTTACATTTCAAATGCTATCCCAAAAGTTTCCTATACCATTCCCCGGCCCGGCTCCCCTATACACCCACTCCCACTTCTTGGCCCTGGCATTCCCCTGTACTGGGGCATATAAAGTTTGAAAGACCTAGGGGCCTCTCTTCCCAATGATGGCAGAGCAGGCCATCTTCTGCTAGATATTCAGCTAGAGACATGAGCTCTGGGGGTACTGGTTAGTTCACATTGTTGTTCCACCTGTAGGGTTGCAGACCCCTTCAGCTCCTTGGGTACTTTCTCTAACTCCTCCATTGGGGGCCCTGTGTTCCATCCAATAGATGACTGTGAGCATCCACTTCTGTATTTGCCAGGCACTGGCATAGTCTCACAAGAGATAGCTATATCAGGGTACTTTCAGCAAAATCTTGCTGGTATATGTAATAGTGTCTGGGTTTGGTAGCTGATTATGAGATGGATCCCTGGGTGGGGTAGTCTCTGGAGGGTCCATCCTTTCATCTTAGCTCCAAACTTTGTCTCTATAACTCCTTCCATGGATGTTTTGTTCCCTATTCTAAGGAGGAATGAAGTATCCACAGGCTGGTCTTCCTTATTCTTGATTTTCTTGTGTTTTGCAAATCTAATCTTGGGTATTCTAAGTTTCTGGGTTAATATCCACTTATCAGTGAGTGCATATCAAGTGACTTCTTTGTGATTGGGTTACCACACTAAGGATGATGTCATCCAGATACATCCATTTGCCTAAGAATTTCATAAATTCAGCACTTTTAATAGTTGAGTAGTAATCCATTGTGTAAATGTACCACATTTTCTGTATCCATTCCTCTGTTGAGGGACATCTGGGTTCTTTCCACCTTCTGGCTATTATAAATAAGGCTGCTACGAACATAGTGGAGCATGTGTCCTTATTACCAGTTGGAACATCTGCTGGGTATATGCCCAGGAGAGGTATTGCTGAATCTTCTGGTAGTACTATGTCCAATTTTCTGAGGAACTGCCAGACTGATTTCCAGAGTGGTTGTATTAGCTTGCAATCCCACCAGCAATGGAGGAGTGTTTGTCTTTCTCCACATCCTCGCCAGCATCTGCTGTCACCTGAATTTTTGATCTTAGCCATTGTGACTGGAGTCAGGTGGAATCTCAAGTTTGTTTTGATTTGCATTTCCCTGATGATTAAGTATGTTAATCATTTTTTTTCAGGTGCTTCTCAGCCCTTCAGTACTCCTCAGTTGAGAATTATTTGTTTAGCTCTGAACCACATTTTTTTAATGGGGTTATTTGAATTTCTGGAGTGCAGCTTCTTGATCTCTTTGTATATATTGGATATTAGTCCCCTATCAGATTTAGGAATGGTAAAAATTCTTTCCCCATCTGTTGGGGGACTTTTTGTCTTATTAACAGTGTCTTTTTCCTTACAGAAGTTTGCATTTCATGAGGTCCCATTTGTCAATTCTTGATCTTATAACACAAGCCATTGCTGTTCGGTTTAGGAAATTTTCCCCAGTGCTCATATCTTTGAGGCTCTTCCCCACTTTCTACTCTATAAATTTCAGTGTCTCTGGTTTTATGTGGCATTCTTTGATCCACTTTGACTTGAGCTTTGTACAAGGAAATAAGAATGAATCAATTCACATTCTTCTACATGATAACTGCCAATAGTGACAGCACCAATTTTTGAAAATGCTGTCTTTTTTCCACTGGGTGGTTTTAGCTCCCTTGTCAAAGATCAAGTGACCATAGGTGTGTGGATTCATTTCTGGATCTTCAATTCTATTCCATTGATCTACCTGTCTGTCACTGTACCAGTACCATGCAGTTTTTATCACAATTGCTCTGTAGTAGAGTTTGAGGTCAGGCATGGTGATTCCACCAGAGGTTCTTTTATTGTTGAGAATAGTTTTTGCTATCCTGAGTTTTTTATTATTTCAGATGAATTTGCAAATAGCCCTTTCTAATTCTGTGAAGAATTGAGTTGGAATTTTGATGGGGATTGCATTGAATCTGTAGATTGCTTTCCACAAGATGGCCATTTTGACTATATTAATCCTGCCAATCCATGAGCATGGGAGATTTTTCCAACATCTGAGATCTTCATTTTCTTTCTTCAGAGACTTGAAAATCTTATCATACAGATCTTTTACTCCCTTAGTTAGAATCACACCAAGGTATTGTATATTATTAGTGACTATTGTGAAGGATGTTGATTCCCTAATTTCTTTCTCAGCACGTTTATCCTTTGTGTCGAGAAAGGCCATTGATTTGAGTTAATTTTATATCCAGCTACTGCACTGAAGCTTTTTAACAGGTTTAGGAGTTCTCTGGTGGAATTTTTAGGGTCATTCATATCTACTACCATATCATCTGCAAATAGTGATATTTTGACTTCTTCCTTACCTATTTGTATCCCCTTCATCTCCTTTTGTTGTGAATTGCTCTAGCTAGGATTTCAAGTACTATATTGAATAGGTAGGGAGAAAGTGGGCAGCCTTGTCTAGTCCCTGATTTTAGTGGTATTGCTTAAAGTTTCTCTCCATTTAGTTTGATGTTGGCTACTAGTTTCCTGTATATTGCTTTTATTATGTTTAGGTATGGGCCTTGAATTCATGATCTTTCCAAAACTTTTATCATGAAAGGGTGTTGGATTTTGTCAAATGCTTTCTCAGCATCTAACGAGATGATCATGTGTTTTTTTGTTCTTGAGTTTGTTTATATAGTGAATTGCGTTGATGGATTTCCATATATTAAACCATCTCTGCATCCCTGGAATGAAGCCTACTTGGTAGGATGGATGATCGTTTTGATGTGTTCTTGGATGCAGTTTGCGAGGATTTTATTGAGTATTTTTGGATAGATATTCATTAGAGAAATTGGTCTGAAGTTCTCTTTCTTTGTTGCATCTTTGTATGGTTTAGGTATCAGAGTAATTGTGGCTTCATAGAATGAATTGGGTAGAGTATCTTCTGTTTCTATTTTGTGGAATAGTTTGAGGAGAGGTGGAATTAGGTCTTCTTTGAACTGACAGAACTCTTCACTAAACTCATCTGGTCCTGGGCATTTTTTGGTTGGGGGACTATTGATGACTGCTTCTATTTCTTTAGGGGAAATGGGACTGTTAAGATCATTAATCTGATCCTGATTTAACTTTGGTACCTGGTATCTGTCTAGGAAGTCATCCATTTCATCCAGGTTTTACAGTTTTGTTGAGTATAACCTTTTGTTTTAGGATCTGATGGTGTTTTGGATTTCCTCAGGATCTGTTGTTATGTCTCCTTTTTCATTTCTGATTTTATTAATTAGTATAATGTCCCTGTACTTTCTAGTTAGTCTGGCTAAGGGATTTATCTATCTTGTTGATTTTCTCAAAGAACCAGCTCCTGGTTTGGTTGATTCTTTGAATAGTTCTTTTTGTTTCCACTTGATTGATTTCAGCCCTGAATTTGATTATTTCCTGCCCTCTACTCTTCTTGGGCGAATTTGCTTCCTTTTGTTCTAGAGCTTCTAGGTGTGCTGTCAGGCTGCTAATGTATGCTCTCTTTAGTTTCTCTTTGGAGGCACTCAGGGATATAAGTTTTCCTCTTAGGACTACCTTCATTATGTCACATAAGTTTGGGTATGTTGTGGCTTCATTTTCATTAAACTCTAGAAAGTCTTTAATTTCTATCTTTATTTCATCCTTAAACAAGGAATCATTGAGTAGAGTGTTGTTCCGTTTCCATGTGAATTTTGGCTTGCTATTATTTATGTTGTTATTGAAGATCAGTCTTAGTCCGTGGTGGTCAGATAGGATGCATGGGGTAATTTCCCAATCTTAAGATTCTTGATCTTGTTCCATTTGAAAATACTTTTCTTCTTTTTTTTCTTAATTTAGAAGATTTTTTAAATTACAACATATTTTATATAATATATTCTGATCATGGTTTCCCCTATCTGAACTCCTCCCTGTCTTCTCCACTTACCTACCTACTCAAATCCAAACCATTTCTTTCTCTCTGTTTTGGGGCTACTAAACGTTCTAAATGCTGCTATGTTTAACAAGTTCCAAATATTAGGAGCTGATATGCTTGGCAATTATTCTGTTGATCATATAAAGAAGTTGGTAGTTTAAAAATAGTCACAGGATAAGGCAAGTGATTAGGAAGGTAATAGATGATGAAAACTAAGGAGACTCTGTCATTTACTTTCTATTGCTCTGATAAATGCCATGGCCAAAAGGCAGTTGTGGAGAAAAGAGTTTATCTCAGCTTACAGCTTGTAGTCTATATTCCAAGGAATTCAGGTTAGGAACTTAAGGTAGGCATTTGGAGGCTAGAACGGATACAGAGGCCATGGAATTATGCTGCTTATTGGCTTGCTTCCCATGGCCTGCTCAGCCTGATTTCTTAGAGAATCTGCAATCACCTACCCTAGGATATCATTGCCCACAGTGGTCTATGTTTTTCCATACCAATCATTAATCAAATAAATGCTTCATGACTTGCTTACATGCCAATTAATGGAAGCATTTTCTAAATTGATGTTCCCTTTTTGCAGATGACCCTGTCTTGAGTTATGTTGACAAAATACTAAAGAGTATTGAGACAGAATGGGCAGGTGACATAACTGGATTGTTTTTATCTCAAGGATGCTGAAGCAATGATTGACCCAAAGCCACCTAGGACCCTTCTTTTTGCGATTATTGATATTTGAAACCTAAGTTTCAAGAAACAATAAAGCAGAAAACAATAAAGCTGAGTGTTTGTGTGGTCCAGAACCAAATTCTTGTCTTTCATTTTTCTTTCCTGTCAAGCAAGCATAGGATCATTGTGAAATGAGACCTAAACTGTCTGCTGACTCATGGAGAATTCATAATACAACACAAGACCCCTCAGGAAAGGGGAATTACTCCTCATCCAATAAATAGCCTTTACCCACATCCACAAAGCTGGGTGAAGTAGCCTCCCTTGCAACTCCTTGGCTGAGGTGTGACATAGTCTGGTCAAATCCATGAAGTCTTTTAGGAAGGTTTCTGAACTAGATTTTCTTTTATCTGTGAAGACCCAAGTACAGAAGCAGCTAAGCACCACTCCCTTATTCTGCCCTAACAAGGCAACAGTGTTGGAGATGCTTGGTCATTTTCCATAAGAATAAACCTTATTTTTTTTCAATAGAAGAGCAACAAGATAAAAGGATAAATTCTTAATGATGCTATTTTGTATCTAAACTAATTCAAGCAACTGCCTAACTTGTGTCTTGTTATCTGGAAGAACAGAAAAAAATAACAACACATTTGTTAAGCCTGTTTATTGGATCCAGAAGCATTTATACCTTCTGATGGTGGCTTTTCTGCTTGTGAGAACGATGAGGAGGTGCTGGAATAGCAAGCCAGAAGCTCACTTTCTTCAGATGCTGCTATAGTCACACACATATAAATGAACTGAATCCACCTTGGTTTCTAATAGCTTGCTACCTGAATAGAAAATATACCTCTCAGCTTATCCCTTTCTTCTAGCTTCCTATACTCCTTTTCCCCTTATGACCATTTTTCCAATTGTACATTTTCTCCATTTATTCTAATTACTAGCTGCTATTGTTTGATTATAACCTTCAAAACTCTTGTGATGCAGGCACTAGAGAGAGATGGCTTAGAGATTTACAGTACTTCTTGCTCTTGCAGAATACTCAGCTTGGATTTGTAGCACCAAAAGTATCTATACCTCCAGTTCTAGAGGAGTTGATCCTCTCTTCTGACCTCTTCAGGCACCAGGTACCAGGCAATATACAGCACCAACAAATATCTGTGACTCCAGTTCTAGATGATCTGATGCTCTTTTCTGACCTCTTAAGGCACCAGGTACACACATGGTACACATACATACACACAGGCAGAACAATAGTACACAAAATAAAAATACAAATATTGATGTTTTAGAAACTTAATGCCCAATACATCATATTTAGAAATGAAAATCTAATGGAAAGTGCCTAAATCATCAGGGTTTACTCTGTCCTCAATAGATATATATCTTCACTATTATTCTAACAGTTGGTTTGTTATCAGAGCAATTTAGAGCCTCACTTGACTTCTCTTGACCCCTCATGCCCTTCTGCCTTTTGCCATGAATGACACAGCAAAAAGGCCATGGCCAGATATCAGCACACCTTCCTGTATTCCCTTTTGCCTGTTGAAATACTGGAGACTGAACCTAGGGTTAAACATGCTAGGCAAGTACTCTGCTAGTACAGTATAGCTCCCCTCCTTCCTTTTCCTCTTTACTTTTGAGACAGAGCCTCTAAAATACAGGCTGACTTTGGATTCATTTAAGTTAGGCTTTGAAATTGTAATCATTCGGCCCAATTAGCTGGGATTACAGACCTCTAAGGGTTGGAGTTTCTCAGCCTTCCAGATGATAAGAAATTAATTCTGTTCTTTATGAATTACTTTGTGTGTACTTTGTCATAGCAACAGAGAACAGCATGAAAGATATTTTCAGTGACCCTTTCGCCTCATGAATGTCTGAAAAGTGACTGTGTACTTAACATGCATTAGGATAGAAGGAATTGAATTCAATGTCTAGGAGAAGTTTGAAAAATCAGCAAGCTCTTTCATCTTCTGTATTAGCCTGTGAAATCCTTTCTAGATTTTTATAACAAGTCTCAATGGCAGTTGGCATCATAAACATCAATTGTCTTAGGGATTGCCCAGCTAAGATGTTTAGACCCAAGCATAATTTCTTTCCTCTAGTCTGTACTATTCTGACTCCCTAGTCTTTTCAGGCTAAGTAACCATATTCTAGGGTAAGGTAGACTGTTAAATAAATGACTGTAATGTAAACCACACACACAAAAAAAATGGAAAGCAAATGTTTGACCTGTATATGACTCTAACTTCCCCACATGGGCCCAGCTATTCTAGTAAAAGGAACTGATAAGAGGTTAAATTTTGAATACCTAATGATTATGGTCTTTTCTTGGAGAGAATTTGCATCCCTATCCCCTCCGTAGCCTGCTTAATCACAGTGACCCATCAACCTATTCAGATAAGGTTGCTCTCAAGGCTTCTTGTTTTCTTATGGTTATTTCAATTACTTTGTATGTATCAGTTCTCTGTGTGAACTTTTTCCGAGGAAACAAACTATTCACCACATCCAACTGTTTTATGACCTAGTATGAAGTTAGACCCTGAACAGCATGGTCAAGAAAATACAGTCATTCTTTCTGTATATGGGATGATGCTAGTCTAGTTGATTCTGATGAAACTTAATGCCACAAATGTGAAAAGGGAAATGATATGAAAGATAGAATGTTTCCAGATTTTCTTTCTGGGCATTGAAGATAAGTTGATCAGTAATGTATAGGAATGGCATATCTCTGAAATATTAAAATGGGAATGAGCCAACCTTCTAGGCCACTGTTTGTCAAAGCTGAGAGCTTACTAGTACAAATAAAGATACTTATTTGTTAAAGATACAGCAGTTCCCAGGGTATCTCTAAAACCAGTAGTATTCAAATTTGTGAGCATGAGATTTGAACGCCAGTATTTCAAAGCTATCCATGTGTCTAGACAAGTTAGAGAACACAGGTTCCAAAGCTGCACTTCTCATATTACCATCAATGGCATATTTAAATAAAATGCAGATTTAGAATCTTACAAAGAAGATTTTGATCCAGTAAACCAGATCCTGATATTTAGTGTGCCCAACAATTGCATAAGTGCTGCTTCTAAAGAAAGGACTCAGCTTACAATTCCAAGTTTCTAAAGGGCAGCTAAATATATTTTTTGTCAAATAGTTTTTAAATGGAATGTGTTTAATACCTGTGTGCAGGAGTCATGCTAGGAAATTTACTTTTATTATCTCATAAAAACAACGATTGGAGAATGTAACTTGTCCTAATTTAGAAGAGGGGAGATTTAAAAGTGGGCACATCATTGCTTGTAGTTAGACAGCTAATTTATGTTGCATCCTTGACTCAGGAATAGATGCACCTGACAGAAAGGTTAATGGGCATTGTTGGAAACTCTTAAATGCTCAGTAGAAGTATATAAAACTGAAATGGTAGAGTATGTTTGTAATTACAATTACACTTTTCATTGGTTTACTTAAGGAAAGAACCAATGTGGCTTAGTGTCTTTCATCATGTGGGCACACAGAGAACACTTCCAGGATTATATGATCAAGGGTGTCCTGAAGAAGAGCATCCACACTGATGAAAAACAGTGCTGGAGAATGACAAAAGTAAAACACAAAACCACCTGTTTCCAAAGGTCATCGATACTGGAATGAGAACTTGTATTTGCTGAAAGTATTTGATTCTGATTCCTTGGTTCAAAAATGAAAACATTTTTAAATACAGATGAATGATCTCCTGTGCAGAGGTTTTAGTTATATTTGTGTATTTATTTGTGCGTCGGTCTCTCCTCTCAATCTCTCTCTCTTTCTCTCTCTCTCTCTCTCTCTCTCTCTCTCTCTTCCCCTCCTCTCTGTCCTCTCTGTCTCTCTTTCACACACACACACACACACACACACACACACACACACACACACACACCCCATGTCTCTCACATGATATAGAGATCAGAGGACAAATTGAGAGTTTATTCTCTTCTTCCACCATGTGGGTCCCAAGCATTGAAGCCAGGCTATTGGGCTTATCAGTAATCCACTGATGCTTCTTAGCAGTCCTTTCCTCTGTTTTCTTTTTTAAAGGCATTTTTATTAGATATTTTCTTTATTTACATTTCAAATGCTATTCCCAAAGTCCCCTATACCCTCCCCCACCCTGCTCGCCAACCTACCTATTCCTGCTTCCTGGCCATGGCATTCCCCTGTACTGGGGCATATGATCTTCACAAGACCAAGGGCCTCTCATCCCATTGATGGCTAACTAGGCCATCCTCTGCTACATATGCAACTAGAGACACAGCTCTGGGTGGGGGGGAGGGGTGTACTGGTTAGTTCATATTGTTGTTCTACCTATAGGGTTGCAGACCCCTTCAGCTCCTTGGGTACTTTCTCTAGCTCCTTCATTAGGGGCCCTGTGTTCCATCCAATAGATGACTATGAGCATCCATTTCTGTATTTGCCAGGCATTGGCATAGCCTCACAGGAGACAGCTATATCAGGGTCATGTCAGCAAAATCTTGCTGGCATATGCAATAGTGTCTGGGTTTGGTGGTTGTATATGGGATGGATCCCCAGGTGGGGCAGTCTCTGGAATTTCAATGTGTCTTTTTTTTTCTTACCAGGAAGCTGAAAAATGAACTATTAGAAGCAAAGCGTAGGAGCGGGAAGACTCACCA
Organism: Mus minutoides; assembly: GCA_902729485.2. Classification (NCBI taxonomy): domain Eukaryota; kingdom Metazoa; phylum Chordata; class Mammalia; order Rodentia; family Muridae; genus Mus; species Mus minutoides. The sequence goes on from LR753425.1 coordinate 366,328, forward strand.
AGAGACCAGTAGAGTCTGTGTTCACTGTCACAAAACCCTTGGCCTCATCTTTGACCGGGGAGACCCATGCCAAGCCTGCTCACTCAGGGTGTGCAGTGAGTGTCGTGTCACTGGACTTGATGGCAGCTGGAAGTGCACTGTCTGTGCCAAAGTCGCGTGAGTCTCCTACCTTTCTGTGCAAAATCTGTATTTGATGGTTGATAAGATTCAAGTAGGGAAATTAAGAAATGAGAAAGCATTTTAAATTGAGAAGTGAGTAAATTGAAAATCACAGCCTAGTTATAGGCATGACAGGTGCACACGTGTGTGTGTATGTGTGTGTGTGTGTGTGTGTGTGTGTGTGTGTGTTGTATATATGGCATGAGTATGTGTGTGGTATGTATGTGTGTGTGGTGCATCTGTGTTTAGAGTGACTGTGGTATGATTCTGGTTTGGTGTGAGTGTGTATAGTATGAGTGTATTTGATATGAGTACGTCTGTGTGTGTGAGTGGGGGGCTATGAATATGTATGGAGGGTATGTATGAGTGTATGGAAGCATTTATGAAGTGTGACTGTGTGTGTGGTATGTAATGTGAGTATGTGCTGTCTGTGTGTGTGTTGTGTGATATGTGTGTATGGTATGACTATGTGGTATGTGTGTGTGAGAGAGAGACAGAGATCGACAGGCACAGAGACAGAGACATAGAGGAGTGTTTAGTAAGAGGACAGGTACAGAAGACAGGATGAGTATTAAAAACAGCCCTGAAGCATAATAAAGTTGGAGGCCTAATAGAATAAGTGCTCCCAATATTTTAAAAAAAACAGTAATGTGTTTAATGTGTTTTTTCTTCTTTAAGCCCCTCTAGACACCACATGGCTTCTCCAAGAATTCTCTTGACATTCTTAAGCATTTGAGGTAACTGACAAGATGTGTGCTGTCCACATCAGCTGAGGGGCAACACTGGAAGTGTGACTTAATATTCTCCAGGCCTAGCTGTTTACTAAAACAAAGGGAGGAAGCTTTCTCATCATGTTTTGCTTTAGATCAGTGGTTTTCAACCTCCCTAATGTAATATCTATGCAAATAATCTGTGTTTTCCAATGGCTGCAAGCTGCAGATTCAGAACAGTTGTACTAGAATGTAGGGGTAAAGGTTCTATGTAGGTGCCAGCTTGACCTTTCCATGTGAAGTGTGTGTGCGTGTGTGTTTATGTGTGTGTGTGTGTGTGTGTGTGTGTGTGTGTGTATGTGTGTTGCCATCAGCAATGAAGCCTTGCTATCAGTTTTCAGAGAGGAACCTATTGTCTTGGCATCAGTCTGGATTGTTTGGGGATTTCCATTAGACACCCCATTAGCCAGTGGATCTTAACCTGTGGTTGGGTCATAACCCCTTTAGGGGTCATATATCATATATTTACATTATGATTCATAACAATAGGAAAATTAAAGTTTCAAAGTAGCAACAAAATAATTTTATGGTTGGGGGTCACCATAGAAAATGAGGAACTCTATTAAAGGGTCACAGCATTAGGAAGGTTAAGAACCACTGTCTTTGACCAAGAATTCAATTTGATGTAACTCAGACCCGGTTACTCCATTATGTAAATGTACCATATTTTCTTTATCCATTTTCTTTATCCATTTTTCCAATTTCTGGCTATTATTAATAAAGTACTAATTAACATGGTTGAGCAAGTATCCTTGTAGTAGGAGAAAGTATCCTTTGAGTATATGCCCAAGGGTAATGTAACTGATCTTGAGGTCCATTGAGTTTCATCTTCCTGAGGAACCACTGTACTGATTTCCATAATGACTACATGTTTTCACTCTTATCAGCAGTGAGTGTTTCCCTTGCTCCACACTCTCTCCAGCATGAGCTGTCACTTGTGTAACTGATCTTAGCCATTCTGATAGGTGTAAGATGGAATCTCAAAATAGTTTTGATTTGCATTTCCCTGATGACTAAGGATGTTGAACATTTCTTTAAGTGTTTCTTAGCCATTTGAGTTTCCTCTATTGAGAATTCTGGTTAAATCTGGTCCCCATTTTTTTAGTAGGATTATTTGTTGTGGTTTTTTGTTATCTAGTTTTTTTGAGTTCTTTATGTATTTTGGATATTAGTCCTCTATCAGATGTAGAGTTGGTAAAGAATATTTTTTCCCATTCTGTAGGCTGCTGCTTTGTCTAAATAACAGTATCCTTTGCCGTTCAGGAGCTTTTCAGTTTCATGAAGTCCCATTTATTAATTATTTATCTTAGTGCCCATGTTATTGGTGTTATGTTCAGAAAGTTGTTTCCTGTGCCAATGAGTTCAAAGGTATTCCACACTTTCTCTTTTATGTTGAGGTCTTTTATCCATTTGGAGTTGAGTTTGTATAGGGTCATAGGTACAGATCTGTTTGCAGTCTTCTATAAGCAGACATCCACTTTGACCAGCACCATTTTCTGGAGATGATTTATTTTTCTATTGTGTATTTATGGATTCTTTATCAAAAACCTAGTATCCATAGTTATGTTGACTTATGTCTTGGTCTTTAATTTGACTTTATTAACCAAAGTGCCTGTTTTTATGCCTATACTATGCTGTTTTTATTGTTATAGTTTTGTAGTACAGATTGAAATTGGGAATGGTGAAAACTCTAGAAGTTCTTTTCATATTCAAAGTTGATTGAGTTATCCTAGGGTTTTTTTGGTTTTGTTTTTCCATGTGAAACTTAGAATTGTCCTTTCAAGTTGTGTGAAGTTTTGTGCTAGAATTTTCATGAGCATTGCATTGAATCTGTAGATTTTTTCTGGAAGGACAGACATTCTTACTATACTAATCATACCAATCCATGAGCATGGGAGATCTTTTCATCTTCTGATGCAGTCCTCAATTTCTTTCTTCTCAGACTTGAAGTTCATGTCATATAGTTCTTTCAGCTTCTTGGTTAAAGTTATACCAAGATATTTTTATATTTGGGGTCTAGTATACAAGGTGTTGTTTCCTCTGATTTTTTTTCTCAATCCATTTGTCATTTGTATATAGGAGGCTGCTGATTTTTGTGAGTTAATTTTATATTCAGCTACTTTTATGAAACTATTTATCAGCTATAGGAAACTCCCCACTAGAACTTTTATGGTCACTTATGTATATTATCACATCATCTATAAATAAGGTTACTTTGACTTTTTTCTTTCCAATTTGGATCCCCTTGATCTCCTTTAGTTGTCTTATTGCTCTAGTTAAGATTTGAAGTATTATATTGAATAGGTATGATTGGATTGTACAACCTTGTCTTATGTCTGATTTTAGTAGAATTGCTCGCAAAATTGATTTCTTAACTGAAAACTCCAAGGATTGATGAGAATTTTCTCAATACTTATTTTTCCAATTCTTATCCAATACATCCTGGGTTGAATCTTATCTCACTTCTGTTTATTCTCTTGTATTCATTTGTTCTGACAAAAGCACCTAAGACTTAAGACTCCAAAACCCCTTATCTATTACGTGGAGCCTCAGACTTCAATATAGGAAGAAAAGAAATCACTTACATTTACCTATTCTAGTTGTAATTACTAAGCCACAAGATCCGTGGCCTTATGTTTTTTCAATCAGTTCATTTACTAAATATGGTAAATAAAGGTCTAATTTGCTACATCTTTCCTCTGAAAGATGGGATAAGCTTTTCTTGAGGTTTTGTTAACAAGAAGTCGAATTTGATGATTATCACAAAATCTGGCCTAGCCAAAATGAAAGAATCCCTTCCTGCAACTCTCACTTAGATTATGTGCTACATATTTCACTTATTCGTCTTATTTCTTCTCTCTATCCATCTACGATAAGTTTCAAATCTACACTGTCCACTGATGATATGCTCATGCCTAGAGGAATGCCTAAAGTAGGTCCTCTGTATGTGTTTGTTAAATGAGCAGATTCATTGAAAAGCGTGATAATAAAATGAGAAATGGATGAATGAATGTCTCCTGCTAAAGCACACCAAGCTGGAGTGAGAGGAAGAAAAATGAATGAATGTAATTTTATTCTATTGGAACATAAAGTTGGGGGGAAACTAAGAGCCATGACATGTACATCTGCCCTTTAAGCAAAGTAAATATCTACCCATCACAGAAAAATACAAGTTGTTGGTAGAATATGCACATATAAATATTAAGATATTGAACAGGATGCTTTTCTTAGGAAGTATTAATATATTAATAGAAAATTTCACAATCAATTGCATTCATTTTATGGGTGAAACATTCACTTAATCCCACCACCCATCTGTCTGTCTAACTAATCTTTTCTCTCTTTTTAAAAAAAAATTTTTAGTAGATATTTTCTTCATTTACATTTCAAATGCAATCCCAAAAGTCCCCTATACCCTCCCCCTGCCCTGCTCCCCTACCTACTCACTCCTACTTCTTGGCCCTGGCGTTCCCCTGTACTGGGGCATATAAATTTTGCAATTGGGCCTTTTTTGCATTGGGCCTTTCTTCCCAATGATGGCCGACTAAGCCATCTTCTGCTACATATGCAGCTAGAGACATGAGCTCTGAGGGTACTGGTTCATATTGTTGTTCCACCTATAGGGTTGCAGACCCCTTCAGCTTCTTGGGTACTTTCTCTAGCTCCTCCCTTGGGGGCCCTGTGTTCCATCAAAGAGCTGATTGTGTTTGCCAGGCACTGCCATAGCCTCACACAAGACAGCTATATAAGGGCCCTTTCAGCAAAATCTTGCTGGTGGATGCAATAGTGTCTGTGTTTGGTGGCTAATTATGGGATGGATCCCCAGCTGCAGCTGTCTCTGGTTGGTCCATCCTTTGGTCTCAGCTCCACACTTGATCTCTGTAACTCCTTCCATGTGTATTTTGTTCCTAATTCTAAGAAGGGGCGAAGTGTCCACACTTTGGTCTTCATTCTTCTTGAGTTTCATATGTTTTGCAAATTGTAACTTGGGTATTCTAAGCTTCTGGGCTAATATCCACTTATCAGTGAGTACATGTAATGTGAGTTCTTTTGTGATTGGGTTACCTAACTCAGGATGATACCCTCCAGATCCATCCATTTGCCTAGGAATTTCATAAATTCATTGTTTTTAATAGCTGAGTAGTACTCCATTGTGGAAATGTACCACATTTTCTATATCCATTCCTCTGTTGAGTGACATCTGGGTTCTTTCCAACTTCTGGCTATTATAAATAAGGCTGCTATGAACATAGTGGAGCATGTGTCCTTATTACCAGTTGGAACATCTTCTGGATATGTACCCAGGAGAGGTATTGTGGGATCCTCCAGTAGTACTATGTACAATTTTCTGAAGAACCTCCAGACTGATTTCCAGAGTGGTTGTACAAGCTTGCAATCCCACCAGCAATGGAGGAATATCCCTCTTTCTCCCCATCCTCTCCAGCATCTGCTGTCACCTGAATTTTTGATCTTAGCCATTCTGACTGGTGTGAGGTGGAATCTCAGGGTCATTTTGATTTGCATTTCCCTGATGATTAAGGATGTTGAACTTTTTTTTAAGTGCTTCTCAGCCCTTCGGTATTCCTCACTTGAGAATTCTTTGTTTAGCTCTGTACCCCATTTTTAATGGGGTTATTTGAATTTCTGCAGTCCAGATTCTTGAGCTCTTTGTATATATTGGATATTAGTCCCCTATCATATTTAGGATTGGTAAAAATTCTTTCCCAATCTATTGGTGGCCTTTTTGTCTTATTGACAGTGTCTTTTGCCCTACAGAAGCTTTGCAATTTTATGAAGTCCCATTTGTTGATTTTTGATCTTACAGCATAGGCCATTGCTATTCTGTTTAGGAAATTTTCCCCTGTGCCCATATCTTTGAAAGTTTTCCCCACTTTCTCCTCTATAAATTTCAGTGTCTCTGATTTTATGTGGAGTTCTTTGATCCACTTAGACTTGAGATAAAAATGGGTCAATTTGCATTCTTCTACATGGTAACTGCCAGTTGTGCCAGCACCATTTGTTGAAAATGCTGTTTTTTCCCCCACTGGTTGGTTTTAGCTACCTTGTCAAAGATCAAGTAACCATAGCTAACTGATCTTTTCATCCACACACCTCTCCATCCCTCTTTTACATTTGTTATTAGCCTATTGGTATAAAATAAGCAAGATCCATGGGTAAATAAATGTACATGGAATGCTTCCAATGGCTTCATAGGTTAATGTAAAAATAAGATTATTATGTTATTTTTGAACCCATCAAAGTTCTTTGTTAGTCTAAACATTTTAAAGATAAAATAGCTGTCAATGTACAACTCATATAATTCTTCAGCAACAACTTGTATGTAATTATGTTTTTCTGCAGTAGATGGGAATTTATATGAGTGTTTAATATATGAAAGTTCAAGCTTACTTTTCTAGCTGAAAAAGTCAATTAATAATGCTTCTTTAATATTTAAGTTTGTGTGCTCTCTGAGACTAAGGCTTTCTGTATTGGAGATATCCTGTTTGCTATTCATGGAGTGGTTTTCAATAAGGAAACATAAACGATATTTTATTGGCAGTAAATGTTCTTTGTTTGTGATAAGAGAATGTTACCGCCCTGTCTCCATGTTTAATAGACCATTAAATTGAAATTCCCACCCTAACCTCTGAGAGATGAGATGAGTCATAACGTGAGTCATGCGCTAATCAGTTGGAAGAACAACCTTTATTGTCGTTTACCTTGGACTGGGTTTGATTTCTTAAACACTAAAATGTTTATAGCAAGAATTGGTAGAGGGAGGCAACTCCTTTAGAAGCTAATCGATTCTTGTTGTTGTCTCCCCCAACTCTGATTAAGATTTTACCTGTAAGTGGTTTGTAGTTTCAGTATTATATACATAGGGTTTTTTTTTTTTTTTTTTTTTTTTAGGGGGCGGGGGTGGAAAAGTAGAAACCTAGACTTACCACCCTTTCTATATGGACAGAGTGTTTGTGTTTCTCTCCTTTGTTCCATCAATCCACAATAGGTCTGATACATAATAGGAATTCAATAAATATATGCTGTGTAGTGAATGCATTTATAAATAATAAATAAGCTTACTATCTTTCTTGTAATAAGCAGATAGAAACTAATATTTTGTGTATCCTATAAAGCATATTTTATTACAGGTGTCTCCAGTATAGATAAGTAAACAAAATTGCTTTGGTTACTATGCCTTTTTCTATGAGACCACCTATTTGTCCTATTCCAAAAATATTAGAACTTCTTCACATTTATGCAAGTTTCCATGTGAGGGAGCCTTACATAAGCCCCAAGAGTTTAATGTTAAATAAAACCTGAACTCTCTCATAGTCAGCAATCAGTATTCACAGATAAGTACAGCACACTGTAATTTCAGTCAAATCAATTCTTCAGAGTTCAACTTAGAGGAAGCAGAGTCTATTTCAAGCCTTGAGTTGTTTGAATACTACAGTGACATGTCAGACAGATGAAATCTTATAGCAAGCGTCACATTTATTTCGTGTTCTCTCTCACCACTTACTCTTGCTACTTGGCCTCTAGTGTGCACACATGTGGAAATATACACACATTCATTTGAAATGCTAAGCAATTGCTGATTATTTTTAGCTTCTATACATTGTCATCCCTCATAAAAGCCTTGTTGTAGTTGAGGAGCATAAATTCTCTTGTGATGATATTGCCAAATGGAAAAAGTATGAGACTTGGTGTATCAATGCTGTATTAGTCATCATACCTTTATAACTTGGAGGAAATTGTTTAACCCATGTGAGTTTCCTAGTCTATAAAGTGAGTACTACTACTGCTACCTTATATCTCATAGTGAGGATTAGAGATAACACATATAAAGTTTCTAGCACATTACTTGGTACCCGATAGATACTCATTATTAATTTCTTGTTCTTCTGTTAAGCTTTCTCTCTCCATCCAGAAACTGTGAATGGGAAAAAAACACCATTATCTCTGATATTTCAGAGTTCTAAAAATGATAAATTACTCAAGTCCATATTTGAGATGAGTAAAAGTTATAGCTATTGTTTTCACACAGATGGTGGGAGATAGTGACTAACAACTCTGGAGAAATAGGATTTGTGTTATATGTTGGCTGCTATAGGTATATGGTAAAGATATATGGAGGTTTTTTTTCCCATAGAATGTAGATTATCATCCATGAAACTGTTACGATAACACACACAGGCACAGACACACACACACACACACACACACACACACACACACACACACACAATCACATAAAAGCCAAGGTTTTAGCATACCCCACTAGATGGTCTTCAAGTACTCGGTGTTCTCATTTGATTCTGTGATGTCCCACTTTATCCTGTCTCTTTAGACTTCTATTTTTTTCCTTGCTTTCAGCAGCTCATGTGATTTCTTTGAATCCACATAAATGACCCAGGACATTCTTCGTATTTTAAAGTCACATGATTAGTAGCTCCATTCTAGCTGTAAAATCTGATTACATTAGTATGAGATTCTGATTGACAGTAATCTTGAAAGAACACCTTTAGAAATTAACATTCCACAAATACCCACATTTCTAGCACAAGTAGTAATATCTAAATCTTTATATCCCTGGAGATATATCCAGGAATATTTTATTCAAATGTATTCTTTTGATGGATTCTATTTTTCTTAGATTTGATGCATTTTGCACTCTCTACAGTTATGAGTATTCAGTCAGTCATCTGCTACTCAGTAGGGTATCTGCCCACTAGGAGGTGGGTGTGGGGTCTACATGCTATGGTCACATTTTCACTGTATCTTTTGTTTTTTCTTTTCTTTTCTTTTCTTTTCTTTTCTTTTCTTTTCTTTTCTTTTCTTTTCTTTTCTTTTTTCTTTTCTTTTTAGACATGGTTTCTCTGTGTAGCCCTGGCTGACCTGGAACGCACTTTGTATACCAGGCTGGCCTCAAACTCAGAAATCCGCCTGCCTCTGCCTCCCGAGTGCTGGGATTAAAGGCGTGCGCCACCACTGCTTGGCCACAGTTTAATTTCTCTAAGGTTAACAGTTTGACATTTAGCCAGTAGTAGAACTGTGGTAGACTTATATCCTTCCTTTGTCTCCTAAAGTAAGAAGCAGGATTTTAATTATTGTAAGGAACAAAGCTGACATTGTTCCAGGATACATTTTTTATTTGGGACCCATTTGCTGATTTTAAACTATGATTGGTCAATAATCTAGATATGAGGCTCTGGGATTAGCACTCTCTCTTTGTTTCTCAAGTGTCTTTCTTCAGCCACTATATCAGACTCACCAGTTCTTGTACAGTCTCTTCCTCAAGATATCTTGATTTATATTGTATTATTTCTTGGCTTGTCAACTAATTTCCTAATTGGTCTCCCACTTCTCTATGTATCTCTCTAAAAGGAGATATTGTATCATCAAGGGGGAATTTTAGAGTAAGTTCCCTACTGCCTCCAGCATTACAACTCCTTAGCATGGCATTTAAAGACTGCTATTCCATAGTGCGGGCCTACCTTTCTACCTCATTCTCTATTATAATCCTCTAGAATTCATTTATCCAATAGTACCCTTGATACATCACCCCATATATTTAGGGCTGCTTTTAATCCTCATGTCCTTATAAGCTATTTCTTCACATTTAGTTAGAAATTATTTTAGAATACCTAATGACTCTTATGGCTATAATAAGTCTTTATTGTGAACCTCAACATGAGCTTTACAGCAGCACAGCTGCTGTGGGTTTTATTTCAAGCTTCTTCATTCATTTCACAAGTATTTACAAACTGCAATACCAAATATTAATGCTAGAGAGAGTATCCTAACAAGCCAAGGCTTTTGCCTTCATGTCACTGACAATTAGGTTTGTTGTGAAGATATGAAAATAAGCTAAAGTCTTAAAATGATGATAGAAGTCATCCATTTCAAGTGAAAAATTATAACTTATATACCACTTATATACAATATATGATTAATGAAAATAATACAGAGAATTCCGTCATTTTTGCAACAAATGTTTGTTAGTATAGATAATAAAAAAAGAAAATATTACTTGAAGACACAGTCTACTGAAAGTCTATTATTATAATACTGTTGTGCATGGGAGGGGTTGAGTTACACAGAGGTTGTCTCTCAGTGAATTAACAAACCAATAGATATGACTTACAATCCTAAGATAAAGTTTAAATCTGTCTATGTTGTAGGAAAAGTGAAAGTAAAGATCACAGACATTTCTAGAGAGAAGAAAGTAGGTGATTTCATATAGCCTTCATAGATACAGCTCAAAAATGGATAGGGCAAGTCCGAGTTTTTGTTGTTGTGATAAAACATTGATCATTGGCAAGCTGAAGAGGAAAGGGTTTATTTGGTTTATACATCCCAAACACAGCCATCATTGAGGATCAAGTAGGAGCAGAAGCAGAAACCTTGGAGGAAAGTTAATTACTGGCTTTCTCTCCATACCTTTCCCAGCTTTCATTTGTATATATGCCAGGACCTAGTCCTTAGGGGTAACATCACCCACAGTGAACTGAAACCTGCTGCATCAGTCATCTGTTGAGAAAATACTTGAGAACAATCGGATGGAGGTAGTTCCTCAGTTGCAGTTCCCCGGTCCAGGTGACACAGTTTGTGTTGAGCTAACCCATCTTTTACATTCAATTGATTATGAAACCCAGGAAGACATTCCTAACAAGGGTATTTTTATTTTGATTTTGTTTCTTTCTCTCTATTAGTTTTCCCCTTGTTCTGGAATGCACTTCATCACCATTCTCCTAGAGTATTAGGATAGTCTTTGTTCTCTACTCTAGCCCTGTGTTTATTATATTCCATGAAGGCATCTTCCCCAAACAAGCTCTTATTAATGCCTTTATCTCATATGGAGCTTTTGGTTATCTACCATATTGAAGATCTTTTATCCAAGTCAGGGTTGTTACCTAACTTGTTTTTTAATGTTATCTATGCGATGCAGCTAAATAATTTAATTTGAGAACCTTCTTTTTTGCTTCCTGAGTAGGCAGCTAAAGATTATAAGTGGAGAATGGTTCTTGGAAGAAAAGGCAAAGCGTTTCAAGCAAGTCAATGTTCTGGGCACTGATGTTGTTCGACAATCCATCTTAAGAAGAAGTCCAGGTAACTAATGGAATCACTTGTCTCCAAGACTGTAAGTTTATATTTGGTTGGGTTAAATAATTTCCCTGTGGAAATGAAGCAGGTGAGCACAGTTGGATTCTTTTCCCCCCAACCCCTTATGTCATTTCACAACTTGGTAGCTTGAAATCTAAATCTGAATATCACACAAATGAAGTCAGTAGAAAAGAAACTTTGTACTGATTTCCACATATCTAACATGCTGGGATTTCATAGAAGCTATTCATCCTTATCATAACAAGTTATTTTTTCCAAGTGTGTTTCTCATGTTTTTCTAAACAGTTAAGACAGCAACCTAAAATAGATGAAATAATGCTTCCCATTTTAAAAGAAATTCTTGATTTTTTTCACCATGTTTAATTTCAGATTTTTGAAATGGTATTTTTTAATCCAATTATTGCTTCCTAACCAGTTACTACCATTGTACTTTAAAGTCCCAGTATCATAAATGGGAGCACTGGGAAATGCCAAGGAGCATCTCTGGGTGTCATAATGATTAGATTGAGACGATGGCATTTATTGGACAGTAACCAAGTATGATAAGCTAATGGGCTTAAAATATGCAAGAAAGTTTCACTCAATGAGGAATTATACTGGCCGCAAATACCAAGAATAACCAGCTTGAGATTGATTTTTCAGTGTACTCAAACAACAATCTAATTGGTTCATTATTGAATTAATCTTTCTTGAGTGCAGATTTCCCATGCATGATTTATGTAATAAAGGTAGAATGGGTATCTTTTGGTGTGGGAAGCTTTCAACTGATCTCTGTGTCACTTTTGGGTGTGGCAGCCACAAAGAAAGGCTCCTACAGATGAGTAACATCAGGTCTGATGTTAGAAGAATCAGATTGAATAAAAATTATGCAGTCAGCTACAGCCTCTACCTATAGTAAACCACAGAGACTTCTAGTGTGTAGACTATACTTATAGGCATAAAATGCATGCACACATGCCTATTATTCTGTGAAGTCTGGCTCTCATATTCATGATGTCTGGTTGTGGTGTATTGTGGCATACTTGTGTTTACTACTACTGGGAGACTGAGGTACAAGGGTGATGTACTTAAATGCAAGCTGGGATACATAGTAAGTTCCAGACCAGCCTTAGGAATATATTGAGAACTTGTCTCAAAAAAAAAAAAAAAAAAAAAAAAAAAACCTACCTACAAAAATAATGCCTACAGTCTATGGATTTAGAGATCTCTTGAATGCAACATTTCATACCCTAAAAACATCTGAGGGAGCATAATGAATATGTTCCTTCATTGCAATCTCTCTAGGGAAGCTTATCTTATTAAACTTTCCCCTGATGAGTTCTGTTCTTAATTCTTAGTTATCTCAACAGCATTCAAAAAATTAGAACTATGTATATAAAATAACTTGGGATTGAACTGTCATTACTGATTATTATATTTTTTTTGCCTTGTGGTAATCTAAAAAACTGAGTGTAGAGGAGAAATTTGTTATCCTTTCTGATCATTTTTGTACATAAATTTATTTTCTATTTTTTCCATGAGGGTCTGAAGAAATTCAAAGCCAAGAGCAAGCACACCAACGTGTAGACAAGTCCGATACTTTGTCTTCTGTCAGGCAGAAGACCACTCAGGATGGCCCAAAGAAGAAGGGGTAAGCATCTCTAAAATAAAGGATCTTTAGTGTTTTATGTCTGATGTCACTTCAGTAGCCCAGAGGAGATGAGAGGCTCAACTAGGGCAACATTCCATCCTAGGGAAATGCAATCTTTACTTTTTTATTTTTGATATTTTATTAATTATTTTATTTCAAATGTTGTCCCCCTTCCCAGTCTCCCCTCTGCAGCCTCCTCCCTACCCACCTCTCCTTTGCCTCTAAGAGGGTGTTCCTCCACCCACTCTGTTCTCAACCCTCCAGCACCCCCTTTCACTGGGGTCACAAACCTCTACAGAACCAAGCACCTCCCCTCCCATTGATGTCAGTTAAGACAATCCTCTGCTATATAGGGAGTGGGAGCCTTGGGTCTCTCCAAGCATATTCTTTGGTTGGTGGTTTACTCCCTGGGAGCTCTGTGGGGTGTGGTTAATTGATATTGTTGTTCTTCCTATGGGGTTGCAATCCCCTTCAGCTCCTTTAGTCCTTTGCCTAACTCTTTATTGGAGTCCCTAGGCTCAATCTGATGGTTGGCTGCATCTGTCTTAGTCAACTGCTAGCAGAACCTCTCAGAGGCCAGCCATAGCAGGCTTCTGTCAGAAAGCACTTCTTGTAACAACCTTACACCAATCAGAATGGCTAAGATAAAAAACTTGGATGACAGCAGATGCTGGTGAGGATGTGAAGAAAGAAGAACACTCCTCCATTGCTGGTGTTGTTTTGATTTGCATTTTCCCTTATGACTAAGGATGTTGAACATTTCTTTAGGTGCTTCTCAGCCATTCAAGATTCCTCAGTTAAGAATTCTTTGTTTAGCTGTATACTCCATTTTTAATAGGATTATTTGGTTCTCTGGAGTCTAACTTCTTAAGTTCTTTGTATATATTGGATATTAGCCCTCTATTGGATGTAGGATTAGTAAACATCTTTTCCAAATCTGTTGGTTGCCGTTTTGTCCTATTCACAGTGTCCTTTTCCTTACAGAGGCTTTTCAATTTTATGAGGTCCCATTTGTCAATTGTTGATCTTACAGCCCAAGGCATTCATGTTCTGTTAAGGAAATTTTCCCCTGTGCCCACTTGTTCAAGGATGTTTTCCCACTTCCCTCTTCTATTAGCTTCAGTGTATCTGGTTTTATGTGGCGGTCCTTGAGCCATTTGGACTTGAGCTTTGTACAAGGAGATAAAAATTGATCAATTTGCATTCTTCTACATGCATACCTCCAGTTAGACAAGCACCATTTATTGAAGATGTTTTCTCTTTTCCACTGTATGGTTTTGCCTTCTTTGTCAAAGTTCAAGTGACCAAAGGTATGTAGGTTTATTTCTGGGTCTTCAATTCTATTCTATTGATCTACCTGGATATCTCTGTACCAATACCATGTGATTTGGGGGGTTTTGTTTGTTTGTTTGTTTGTTTTTGTTTTTGTTTTTCACTATTGCTTCATAGTACAGTTTGAGGTCAGGGATAGTGATTATCCCAGATTTTTAAAAATTATTATTATTATTGTTTAGAGTTGCTTTCACTATCCTGTATTTTTTGTTATTTCATATGAAGTTGAGAATTGCTTTTTCTATCTCTGTAAAGAATTGAGTTGGAATTTTGATGGGGATTATATTGAATCTGTATACTGCTTTTGGTAAAATCGACAGTTTTACTATGTTAATCTTACTAATCCATGAGCATGGGAGATCTTTCTATATTCTGAGGTCTTTGATTTCTTTCTTCAGAGACTTGAAGTTCTTATTATAGAGATCTTTCACTTGCTTAGAGTCATATCAAGATATTTTATATTATTTGTGACTATTGTGAAGGGTATTGTTTCCCTGATTTCTTTCTCAGCCATTTTATCCTTTGTTTAGAGGAAGGCTACTGATTTGTTTGAGTTAATTTTATATCCAGCCACTTTGCTGAAGTTATCAGATATAGAAGATCTCTGGTAGAATTTTTGGGGTCACTTATATATACTATCATATGTTCTGCAAGTAGTGATGCATTAACATTACTTTCCAATATCTATCCCTTTGACCTCCTTTGGTTGTCTAATTGCTCTACCTAGAAATTTGAGTACTATACTGAATAGATAGGGAGAGCGTGTGCAGCCTTGTCCCTGATTTATTTGGATTGCTTCCAGATTATTTGATTTTGGCTGTTGGTTTGTTGTATATTGCTTTTTTTATGTTTAGGTATGTGCCCTGAATTCCTGATTTTTCCAAGACTTTTAACATGCAGGGGTGCTGTATTTTGTCAAAGGCCTTTTCAGCATCTAATGAGATGATCATATAGTTTTTTTTTTCCCTTTGAGTTTGTTTATATTGTGGATTACATTGATGGATTTCCATATATTGAGCCATTCCTGCATCCCTGGGATAAAGCCTACTTGTTTATAGTGAATGATGGTTTTGATGTGTTCATGGATTTGGTTTGTGAGAATTGTATTGAGTATTTTTGCATCAATATTCATAAGCTAGATTGTTCTGAAGTTCTCTTTCTTTGTTTGGTCTTTGTGTGGTTTAGGTGTCAGTGTAACTGTGGCTTCATAGAATGAATTAGGTAATATTCTTTCTGTTTTTATTTTTGTGGAATTGTTTGAGAAGTATTGGAATTAGGTAATCTTTTAATGTCTGATAGAACTTTGCACTAAAACCATCTGGCCTTGGGTGGTTTTTTGGTTGGGAGACTTTTGATGACTGCTTCTATTTCCTTAGGGGTTAGGGGACTTTAGATATTTTATCTGGTCCTGATGTAACTTTGCTACCTAGTATCTGTCTAGAAAGTCATCCATTTTATCTAGATTTTCCAGTTTTGTTGAGTATGGGCTTTTGTAGTAGGATCTGATGATTTTTGAATTTCTTCAATTTCTGTTGTTATATTTCCCTTTTCACTTCTGATTTTGTTAATTAGCATACTGTCTCTGTGCCCTCTGGTTAGTCTGGCTAAGGGTTTATCTATCATGTTGATCTTCTGAAAGAACCAGTTCCTGGTTTTGTTGATTCTTTGTATAGTTCTTTCTGTCTCTCCTTGGTTGATTTCAGCCCTGAGTTTGATTCTTTCCTGCTGACTACTTCTCTTGGGTGTTTGCTTCTTTTTGTTCTAGAGTTTTCAGATGTGCTGTCAAGTTACTAGTGAAGGATCTCTCCAATTTCTTTATGAAGGTACTCAGTGCTATACATTTTTCTCTTACTACTGCTTTCATTGTATCCCATAAGTTTGGGTATGCTGTGCCTCCATTTTTGTTAAGTTCTAGAAAGTCTGTAATTTCTTTCTTTATTTCTTCCCTGACCAAGTTATCATTGAGTTGAGAGTTATTCAGTTTCTATAAATATGTGTGCTTTCTGTTATTTTTGCTGTTATTGAAGACCGGCCTTAGTCCATGGTGATCTTATAGAATTCTTGGGATAATTTCAATCTTCTTGTATCTGCTGAGGCTTGTTTTGTTTCCAATTATATGGTCAGTTTTGGAGAAAGCATGATGAGGTACTGAGAAGAAGGTATTTTTTTGTTTGTTTGTTTTAGGGAGATATGTTCTGTAGGTAACTGTTAAGCCCATTAGTTTAATAACTTCTGTTAGTTTCACTGTGTCTCTGTTTAGTTTCTGTTTACATGATCTGTCCATTGGTGAGAGTGGGGTGTTGAAGCCTCCCACTATTATTGTTTGAGGTTCAATGTGTGCCTTGAGCTTCATTAATATTTCTTTACAAATGTGGGTGCCCTTGAATTTGGGACACAGATGTTCAGAAATGAGAGTTCATCTTGGTACATTTTTCCTTTGGTGAGTATGAAGTGTCCTTCCCCATCTCTTTTGATAACTTTTGGTTGTAAGTCTATTTTATTGCATATTAGAATGGCTACTCCCGCTTGTTTCTTGGAGCCATTTGCTTAGAGTTTTTTTTTTTTTTTTTTTCCCAGCCTTTTAGTTTGGGCTACTCTCTGTCTTTGTCACTGAGGTGAGTTTCCTGTATGCAGCAAAATACTAGATCCTGTTTATATATCTAGTCTGTAAGCCTATGTCTTTTTATTAGGGGATTGAGTCAATTGATATTGAGATATATTAAAGACCAATGGTTATTGGTTCCTGTTGTTTTTGTTGTTAGAGGTGGTATTATGTTTCTGTGGTTCTCTTCTTTTGTATTTGTTGTAAGATGATTAATTTCTTGGCTTTCCTTGGTTGTAGTTTCCCTATTTGCACTGAAGTTTTCCTTCAGTTATCCTCTGTAGGGCTGGATTAATGGAAAGATATTGTTTACATTTGATTTTATCATGGAATATCTTGTTTTCTACATCTATGGTGATTGAGAGTTTTGCCAGTTATAGCATTCTTGGCTGGCATTTGTGTTCTCTTAGAGTCAGCCTGACATCTGTTCACAATCTTCTGGCTTTTAGACTCTCTACCGAGCTGTCTGGAGTAATTCAGATAGGTCTGCCTTTATAAGTTACAACTTTTCCCTTACAACTTTTAATATTCTTTCTTTGTTCTGTGCATTTAGTGCTTTTATTATGTGACAGGAGGAATTTCTTTTCTGGCCAAATCTATTTGAAGTTCTGTAAGCCTCTCATATGTTTATAGCCATCACTTTCTTTAGGATAAGGAAGTTTTCTTCTATGATTTTGTTGAAGATATGTTCTGGCCCTTTGAATTGGGAATCTTCACTTTCTTTTATTCCTATTATTCTTAGGTTTGGTCTTTTCACTGTGTCCTGAATTTCTTGGATGTTTTGGGTTAGGAGCTTTTTGCACCTTCTATTTTCTTTGACTATTGTGTCAATATCTTTTATAGTATCCCCTATGCCTGACATTCTCTCTTCTATCTCTTGTTGTAGATGCTTGCATCTATAACTCCTAATCTCTTTCTTAGGTTTTTCCATCTCCAGGGTTGCCTCCCTTTGTGATTTATTTATTGTTTTTGTTTCCAGTTTTATATCCTGGATATTTTTGTTCAATTACTTCACCTGTTTGATTGTGTTTTCCTGTATTTCTTTAAGGGATTTGTGTGTTTCCTCTTCAGAACAATCTAGCTTATGAATATTGATGCAAAAATATTTAATAAAATTCTCACAAACCAAATCCGCGAACACATCAAAACCATCATTCACCATAAACAAGTAGGATTTATCCCAGGGATGCTAGAGCACCTGATCCACCTCTGGGTGCGGTTGTGGACTGGAAGAATCTCTGGCAGGGCAGATAGGTCCTGCATCCTCTGGGCCCTGTGCAGGTCCCAGTTAGACCAGGAATTGGGATGGGGGTATCCATCTTCGAGCCTGGTTATGATGGATCTCCTAGAAGTCAAGCTGTTTCTGGGCAGAGGCATGTGGAGTGGGGAAATGCAATCTTAAATACTTTCAACCTCATATAAATAAATCCCCTGGATGACCTGAACATGTAAGAGTTCCTATTTTATTAGAATTATTTGTACTGCTGCCAAGTGATACCCATTACTTCCAGGCATATCTCTGATCAGAGTCAGCCATGGCTATAAGCAGCATATTAGAGCCTTTGCTTTCAAATGCTAGCATCCCTCTCCTTTAACCTCCCTGCTGATATATTAAACAACTCCAATTAAAACATAGTTACTCAAACACTCTGTTCCTTATTTAATCTTACAAGGTTCCTTAAGGGGAAAAAAGATCCCATTTGAGCACTTCAACTTAGTTCAGAAGGCAAATATTCCTACTTAGTACTATAACAAGCAACGGGGTATATGTTAGAGAACAAGATACAAGGAGGCACTGAGAACCAGCAGCTAGGTGCCACAAAAGAATCAGACACCCCAAATGAAGACTCATGCTGCTCTGCTCTATGTAGCATTGCATTATTTTCTCAGCAGTTGTGGTCAATCTCCCACCCCAATAAGCCCATGCAAGGAAAATGCAACTCAGTTATATATTTATATACTGCATGCCTATATTGCGCAGATATGCCTCTAATCATCTTTCTTCCCCAGCTATGAAATCCCAGCTACTTGCACTTTCTCTACGCCATGCTTTTCTGCTCCATCTTCCTTCTAACTTTTCTCCTTCTGTCCTCCTCTGCCTACCATATCCTCCAGCTTCTCCTCCTCCTCTCCTCTTCCTGTCTTGCCCAGAAAACCTGCCTCCCTATTTTTGCCTAGCCATTGGCTATTTGTTATCTTCATTAGCCAATCAGATAATTAAGGGAAATTCCTCTACAGAAACCAACATGAAATGCTGACAATGGTTGAGATTGTAGCTAGCTCTAAAAGTAGTGTTTTTG
Organism: Mus minutoides; assembly: GCA_902729485.2. Classification (NCBI taxonomy): domain Eukaryota; kingdom Metazoa; phylum Chordata; class Mammalia; order Rodentia; family Muridae; genus Mus; species Mus minutoides. The sequence goes on from LR753425.1 coordinate 385,249, forward strand.
TTTTTTAGTGTTCTGAAGTATGGGCGGAGATTAAATAAAAGTATAAAATAACTCAAACTCTTGTGACTAAGTCCATCATTCATTATTTAGCAGAGAATGTAAACAATGTTCTAGAATTTCTAGAATTTCTCAAATTCCCATCCTAGGCATTAATACTCCCCATTCTATTGTATTCATTTATTCTTCGGGATTCTCACAATGCCCTGTACACGTGCATCTCTTGTCACCATGCACTCTGCTTCCCAAAATACATCCACTTAATGGTAAGCTCTTTCAGTGCTTCCCAGGACCTTCCCTCTTTTGGTGTTAAGACATCTAACATAGTGCCTAACTCCTTAGAAATAATCAATGGATTGACTAAATAAGGATCTCAGAGCCTACCGATTCTGTTAAGAGCTATAGGTTTCAGAACTTGATTCAGCTGTCACAGAACGAGGTCACACAAATAAGCAATTTTGGATCTGGAAAACAATAACTATAAAAATGAGTTGCATAGATCCTGATTCATCCAAACCACCCTAGCACTGGGCTGAGCCCTGCTGGGACTCAAAACTGGCAGCTGTGGTGCTGCCTCCAAAGGTTGTAATATCCAGTTAGAGAGAAAAGTTTAACTCCTAAAAAGTTACTGTTTTAAAAGCTTATATGAAAATATAACATGGCAATACAAGCTATTGAGCTCTCTCTAAAAATCAATGATGTGTTAAAAAGTCACAGAGATGTCATAGGCAATAAATATCACATATTAAATAGATAGTATCTGCTTTTAGGGTGCTATAAGAGACATCAAGACACACACATTAGATTATAAGCAGCTTGACAAGGGGCTTGCTGAATGAGTCAGGTTCAGGCTATCAAAAGGAAGCAGGGGTAATGCTGAGCAGAGGAGACACCTTAAAAGTGTAGAAGCAAGGGTATGTACAAGGTGCTTCTCCAAGCAGCAAAGACTGACATTACAATAAGCATCATTCTCACCCCAAATATAGTTTTCCAGTAGAAGGAAGGTTCTGACAATTTAACAGTGACATTTTGTCAGGGTCCTTTGAAGCAGAGACAACTTAGTAGATTCTATTAAGATTATGCCAGTACCTTTGGAATCCATTTATTCACATAGAACACTGTTGAATGTAAAATAAATGAAACACTTGCACCCAGCATCGTTTGGCTAAAGAATATAGCTGAGATTTTGTTGCTATTTTTAATATTTTTATTTGTTCTTTGAAAATTTCAAATCTGTATACAATGCACTTTGATTTTATCTACCTATACTACCTCCCACCAACTCCCTCTAGGGCTCATCAACCCATCTCCTGTACTTGATGCACTTTTTGTAAAATTATTGCTATTATTAATAAACCCTGGAGTCCAATTAGTGCCAACCATATTTAAATGTATTTAGAAACAGCCATGAATAGTGTGCTCAATATCCTGGACAAGGACTTGAACTCCATTACCTCAAAAGCTATTTTTGTTTAATTTCCAATTAACTCCATGCAGTAGTAATGCAATCAGATTTCTCTCAGCACAAGAGCTTTCATTGTGTAAACCTTATTACCACAAGAGAGATGCCAAGGAAAGTATGAAGGTGATTCCATCAAAGAATGTACAAAGAATTTACACATATACACACCCACACGCATGTGTGCACAGATGCACTCTCGCGCACGCGCGTGCACACACACACATGCACAGCACACACACACACACAGTGGGCGAATTCATGAGCACATGCATGTGCATGCAAATGCACACATGAAAGAAGAGGAGAGAGAGAGAGGGAGGGAGGAGAGAGAGAGAAAGAGAACTAGAGAGAACTCAAATTTGGGTCAAAAGGGAAGGGATGGTGGATTGGTGACAAGTTGGGGGAGTGAATGTAATCAAAATACATTGTTTAAAAATGTCCAGGAACTAATAAATTTAAAAGACATGCTATTTACAGTTTAGCTCAGTGATACAGAGCATGCTTAATAAGAACAGAAAATGTACATAGCATACCCTTTCATTCCCCAGAGTTGTTTTGGGTTCCATTAATGAGAAAGGTAGTTACTACTCTAACAGGGCTGTGCTCTAACTTGCCACCTTTGTTCATACCAGAAAGCCATTTCCTTTCTGTGCAAGTTATATGTCATTCCCTAATTCAGAATTCTTGCAAAGAATCCCAGCCCAGAACATGCTTCTCCCAGCTGGCTCTGATGAATTTCCAAACTTTTGCTTAGCCCAGACAGAGACCTGGCTTATGAACAAGTAGTACATTTGTTGGAGAACCAGAGGGACTCGCACCCAACTCCTAAGAACCCCCAGCCCTACTCTTTTATTGACCAATCATTTATCGATGAAAGAAATATAAATTTTATTTGATAATTCACTTTGGTACTGGGGAATGAAATCCTAGTCTTTGTTCTTGCTAAATATGCTCTGTGTGTGTGTGTGTGTGTGTGTGTGTGTGTGTGTGTGTGTGTGCGCCTGGTACCCAAGTTTGCCAGAAGAGAGTGTCAGAACTGAGTTACACACCATTGTGAGCCACCTCATGAGTTGAACTTAGGTCTTCCTGAAGAGCAATCAGTGTCCTTACCTGCTGCACTGTCTAGCCAGCCCCTCCTTTACTTTTTTTTTTAACCCATCAAGAAATATTTGTGAAATCTAAAGATTCTTAGATATGTAGCCTTCCACTTGAATGCAACTGACTTGCCAGGGGCTACATCCTTAGAGAAAACTGACTCTGCCTATCTCTCTCTTTCTCTCCCTAGAGATAGGCAATTGCTTTACTGGCAGGAGTAGGATTTAGTGCCTATTTCCCATCTCCACACTGGGAATTTGTCTTACTTTGATTTGTTTTGTTTTGTTTTATTGGTATGTTTTTGCATGCTGTCACAACCTTTGTGTTCATACATGTCCAGAAGATACTGTTTCCTTGCAGTTGTCCACCACCTCTATCCCTTACACTCTTTCTGTCCCCTCTTCTGCAATGACCTCTGAGCTTTGGGAGGGGTGGTGCAGTGTTTATATCCCTTTTAGAGTCATGCGTTGTGCAGTCTCATCTTTTCTGTGTCTTTTCCAATTGTGTGTCTGTATTAATCACCATCTACTGCAAACAGAAGGTCCTCTGATGGGGGTTGACAGGTGCATTAGTCTACAGGTATAATGATAAGAGTTTTCTTATCTTACTCTTAAATTCATATGTTTATTTCCAGTTTTCTCCTTAGCAAGTTCAGATCAGCAACCAGAGGAGAAATCAGAACTCCAAAACCTGAAAGCGGAAGAAGCTATAGCTTGGACTTAGACAGTCAAAATCTTCAGAGTTTCAAGTCAGCCTCTGGTTCAGACAGGTAAGAGACATGCAAATTGAGCAATGATACAACCTGGGAATTAAGTTGATGACTTTCCACCCATGTACGGCATCTAAGTATCTGTAAAGGCTTGGCACAAAGAGAATACCTAGCATATGCTACACAAAGACAAGAAGAAAATTTTCAGTTGTTATAGAAAATCTTCCCTCTCAGTCTATAGCTGTTAGAAAGATTTGTGTCATCTGAAGTAATACAAGCTCATATTTGGGAAGCTGGGGCTATAGTTCAAATAGAGACGTACATGTCAGGTAATTCTTTTATCCATTTCTTAGTCTTTTTCTGTTTCAACTTCTAAAACAAAATCCTCTAAGTGTCATATCCACTCCTTGCAGCTTTCAAAAACCATTAATAATTTCATCATGTGTGCTGCCCCAGAGATTTTTTTTTTTGTAATTCCATTTATTTCTTGTTCCACTGCCTCTGATTTCCAGATGGGTCAAGTGAGCCTATCTTGTGCATAATGTCATCACTTGTCAGGAGAAGCAAAGAGAAAAAGTGAGCCTTGCCAAGAGCATAGTCACTTCTAATCAGTTCTGATTGTCTGCCTTGTGTCAGCATAAGTCAGACCTTATTTTCATTATTCTCAAAGCTAAAGGTAAGAAAACGTATCTGCTCTCATGGTCCATTGCTTTGTGCACATGCTAGCTCCAGCTTCATTTTGGGTGCTCAGACTACCTTCTAGTCTTTCCATTCTTTTCTCTTTAGGTTCTACAAGCAGAATTTCATTTTTCTTGCAACACTGCCCCACTTTCTCACTGTGGTGCTGAGTATGGAGACAAACACCTCACATGTTGTTATGTTATATAGGCTGGAACTTTTCTGGAGAAGAGACATTCTTTTGACTATTGATATTTTTATTAGTGCTATGGTAACTGTTCATATGAGTTTTTTTTTCTCCAGAATTCTTCTACATGCCACTTTGTATAAGACTGTAAAGAAAAAAAATATGTAAGAAAGAAATTATTTATTGTCCACTATCAGAGAGAGGATCAGTATTGTGTACAGAGTTTTCCAAACGTTTAAAAATGCAGATATATTCCCCGGGTGATTAAAACATAATCAAAGCATCTTTGTCCTTGAAATGGTTTCACTTGGCTTCCCATCTATGCTGCCTTCATCAAATTTCTTTCTTCAAATCAGGCATGCTTTTGCATACCAGTCAAATCAGCTTCCAGGATGAGCAAGCAGAAGGATGGCTGAAAGTTTCAGAATTGTCTGGGCTACATAATGAGTCAAAGGGCAGCTGTGGCTTCATGATGAGAGCCTGTCTCTGAACCATCTCTCCAGCACCATTATACTATTTTATACTTCAGGCTAACATTTTAAGAGGGATAGTATATAAAACGAGGGAAGAATGATTTCCTTGTTTAAAGAAAACAGAAGAAGCCAGGCTCGGTGGCACATGCTTTTAATCCCAGCACTTGGGAGGCAGAGGCAGGCAGGTTTCTGAGTTCAAGGCCAGCCTGGTCTACAAAGTGAGTTCCAGGACAGCCAAGGCTATATGAAAGAGTAGTACGGAACCAAAGACAAAATAGAATCCCTTGTGTCAGGGGGGAAAGTGAACCTTTAAAATAAAAATACCGATGGCTCTAGGTACTGGCAAGCCTTTCCTGGAACAATCACAGAATAGCCAACGCCCTCTGAATATCTCTGTGAAATGTCTCAATGCCCCAGGAGGTTGCCTAAGGTAGCACATGACCTAATTGTTAGGTAGATTGCCTCCCCCTTTCCACCCCCCCTTGCCTGGGTATCTTGCTGATGTTTAAACTAGCCAATCATGTGAAACCTCGCCAATTTCCCAACCCCCCTACCCCATTGTTATAAAAGCTCCTGATTTTCGAGCCACGAGGTCGACCCCCCTGTCCCCTGCGTGGGATAAGGGTCGTCCCGGAGCTCCGATTAAAAATCCTCATGCTTTTTGCATCAAGATAGGTCTCGTGATTCGTGGGGTGCACGAACAACCTGTGTTTGAAATAGGGGTATTTCTGGTTGGATCTTACATATACAGAGAAACCCTGTCTTGAAAAACAAAACAAAAACAAAACAAAAAGAAAAAAGAAAACAGAAGATCCCAGGCCTATCAAGCAAAACAAGATAACGTGATTTTGAATTATTTGCCTTATGTTATAACTCATCAAGGACAAGCAGCTTTCTCCAAATGATCAAGGTGTTGATTCTGTTATTCCAGAATCACTTTGCCTGGGCTTGTGTCTTTTGTCTTCTCTGTTGCTAGGCATGAGTAATTACAAAGCAGTAATACCATATGGGTATGTTTCATCAAATACTTGTGTTTTGACACAAGATTTTCTTGTAATTATAAACTGAAAGACAGACTGTAAATAGACTTTTAGAATCTTTGTATTTATTCTTTGGTAATTTCATACACGAATACAGTCTTTTTGCATCATATTCATTCCCCATTTCTACCTCCAACCTCTCCCAGATACCATTTTCATGTCCCCAAAGAAGACTTTATCTTTTTCTTCCAACATAAGTTTATTAGTTCATAAACCCCTATCACATTCACTTACCAGTGAATGTCTAGTCCCCACTTTTGTGACCTCTCCACTAGCAAAAAAAAAAAAAAAGTCTCATTTGTGCTATCTATATACTCACCGGGGCATGGTCAAAATCTTAGTTACCTGCCTCCTAAATGGAACTAAATTCTTGCTAGGAGCCATCTTCTGTGGAAGGTGACATCCCTGCATCCTTTCACAGTTTTCTTTTAAGTTGTGAATATATAAAATATCTTGTAGAAAATTGAAATATTGTCATCAGAGTTATTTGGATTTTGCATGTCAAGAGCAATGTTTTCCTATTAAGAAAAATGAAGATGCTCAAAAGATTCAAAGAGCAAACTGTCTTTTTCCCGGACATGTGTTGGCCTTGGTAATGACTCACTTAAGGATTGTCAGAATGGGCTTCATTCCCTTGTTCCAAGTGGCTCCTTAAAATGTTGAGGTGGGGGAGCTATCTATACTTAACTATCATCTAAAGAAATTGTGAGATGCTCATCTCTTTCATCCATGACCTGACCCAGCTTAGCAATCAGTCTCTTCATTTCTTGATAAAGCATGTTATTTCTTCGTGATTCATTGGTTTTTTTCTTGGAGCAGCTGGGCTAAGACATTCCTTTTAAAAACTCATATCGTATATGAGTAGAAATGATGTTTTATCAGATGCCTAATTGATTTATTTCTTTTCAGTAGTTTCAAAGCTGGAGAAATATAATCAGGATGGGAAAGGCATAGCTTTTCAGGAGAGCATAAGAAATGGCTATTCACTTGTTGCTAGGGACCGGACATACAAAACAAAGGATAGCTTTTAAAAGGTTGTCCACTGCCATTAATAAATGGGATACTACTCACAGTGGCTATTGCAAATTCTTTCTAAGTTCTAGTGAGTGGTTGCTATGCTCTATCAGAAACAGACTTCCAGACAAGGATTCATATAAGTGATTAATCAGTCAATTGACTTAATTTTATGTGTATGGGTGTTTGGTCTGATTGTATTTCTCTGCACCACAAGTGAGCCTGGTTTCCACAGAGTCCAGAAGAGAGCATCAAATCTTGTAAAAATGGAGTTACAAAGTGTTGTGAGCTGCTGTCATATGGATGCTGGGAAATGAACATAGGTCCTCTCGAAGAGCCAGAAGTGCTCTTAACCCTCAAGCCATCTCCCAACCTCTTACCCAAGAACATGAGGAGAGGCAGAAGAGGGAATGTAAAGGCTGGGTAATGGTGCAGGTCAGGTTTAGACTGAGTCTGAGACCCTAGCCACTGCCTTAGGAATACAAAGTATGTCCCTTTGCATTTGGAGGAGCCAGCCCATTATACTCTGACCTAAGTCAGTCACCGACTATGGATTCCTCCATGCAGGGTTTCCTTGCTTAACAAATAAAGATAAAGGGTATTCGGAAATAACAACTTGAGATAACATTTTTAGTATAAGTACACACAGTAAAATGTTAGAAGACTTAATTCTTAATAAAGTTTGTCTATATGAAATTCAAATTTAACTAAGAGTTTTGTAGTTTATCTAAGTTTTCTACCAAGTGGGTAAGAAGGAGAAAAATTCCAAGGCATTTCTGGGCCTGCAGCTCCAGTCTGAATGGACCCATCATAAAGGCATGAAGTTCAAAGCAGCATCAGAAAGGCCCTTAGAGGCTATGAAGAGTATTAGTATAGGATATAAGGGAAGTGTCTCCTTATCATCATATGAAAAACACAGAACATTTGAAATCTGTTGTGGAGTAGAAGTGGGTGGGGGGGGGGAAGCTGTATTTCTGGGCAGCGTTTTGTTCATGTTACTGGAGGTTGTGGATAAGCATCCACTTCGTTGTTCTTTCTTCCTCTTTAGTCCCCAACACACACACACACACACACACACACACACACACACACACACACACACACATTATTCTTTTACTTTTAATTGCTCTTACTGATTGTCAAACTGAAGTTTTACAAGCCCACAGATCCTACCAAATCTATCTTTCTTGCCGTTTCCCCTTAACTCTGTTAGCCTGACCATTTGTTGCCACTAGTTTCTAAAATGTATTTAAATCACAGCAATATGATATCTGAATCAGAAATGGAGCTTTCATAGTTGGCTTTCCAACTTCTCTAAATTTGACACAGATGCTATCATCCTCTTCCTATTTAAGTGGCAAAGGTTCCTGTATTTGTCATATTTAAATAATATCGAAAACACTTGACACCTACATATTTAAAATTCGGTGCCTCTTTAGACTAAACCTTCTTTAGTCTAATCAACCAAAAGGAAATATTTTGAGACACAGTAAATGTCAAGGACAAATGTGAAAGTGTATGTCATTTCTGAGCTAATGCTGTTGGCAACAATAATTTCCAGTAGCTGACTTAGGATCACAGAAATTGTTTCCTTATTACAGGGTAGCCTGCTAAATGTCATCACTCTGATTAACCAACTGCTACCAGAGCCTCTGCAGTGATAGGACTTTCACTGTCAGACTTATTGAAACCATGATGGAAATTTTGTCAAACTGCTTATATCTGGGGAGACTTTCAACACAAATAGAAGCAGAAATATTCACACAAATCCCTTTGGTTGTAATTTATTGACCTCATTTTACAAGATTCACCATTAGACATATTTTAAAGGAGGATTTTTTTCTTCCTAAAACCGTAGGGGGAGGTGTTTCAAGAATAATATTCTTCTGAGAATCAACAACCTGTAGTCATGACACATTACTGGGTAGGTGGCTAATCTCCTAAACTAAGTAGGATCTCTGAGATGAGCAGAAGCGTGAATGTGGCTCACTGCTGTCAAAATGCAATGCCTGCTGGAGGAGGGTCTAGGAAAATTATCCCTAAAACATAGACTTTTAAATGACATCAAGTGATTAAATCAGAAAATATAGTTTTTGTCAGACCCAACAAACACAGCCATGTATCACTCTGAGATATGTTCATAGCACTGTAATTTGGAGTTATCACTAGAAAGAGGAGGCCAGAGATGCTACCAGCTAACAAAAGGATTTAACATCAAAGAATTCTCCTGGTTAGGATGACTTGATATGAGTGAGATGACATGAGGTCAGTATGAAAAAGCAGAAGAAATCAGCTCATGCTTTGAGTGGATGTTTTTAATCCCTTCTTCGGGTATTAACTTGGTGACAATAAGGTGATACAGTAGTGTGTATGTGGATACAGTAGCTCTTTTATTAATATTTTTTAGTTGGCAGAATTCACTGTGAAATTTTCATTCATTTATATCATCATACATTATCTTTATTTGCTTCCCAGTGCCCTTTCCCTTCCTCCTTTTTGCTGGTCCTCAGACCAGAAGGAAAAAACCACGTGGGTAGAAAGGGCAAGAATGATTGTTCCCTCTCCCTTCTTCTTTGTTTTATGATAAGATCCCACGTAACTAGCCCAAGCTAGCTTCGAACTCATGATTTCTCTGTTTTGGCCCCTGGAGTACTGACAGTAATGGTTGGAAACATCATGCCATGCTCATATTTAATGTCTGTAAGACTCACTTTTCTCATCATTAAAATAGAAATGTTATTTTGAGGAAATGGAAACTGATGCAGACTTAAAATATAGTAAATGCTGCTGTGTACATGGGGGCTGATGATGTCAATCAGGGAGTAATTTGCTTTGGTGGCTTCTCTAGTACCCAGTCAGAAAAATACTCAGGTGTTATGGTTGACATCTATGATGGTCACTGCCTGTTCCTTCTTTTGCCAGATTAATTTTTCTGGTAGTAGGTTCAAACGTTGTTACAATCCTTTCTTTGCCTGGTATTCTAGCACACAGCTTCAATGGCAGCCCTCAGGAGGCAGAGGCAAACAAAGCTTTGTGAATTCTAGACCAACCACAACAGAATTGTGAGACCCCTGTCTCAAAGTACAAAACAGAAAACAAAATTCTTTCTTTATTCCATTTGTTTTTCCCTCTAGTTGGCTCAACTTTAAACCCTGTTCACTGTTAATTGTTAGTATACCTTATCAATTATATGCTTACTATTATAACTTATAAAAATAGTAATCGAAAACACAAAGGTTATAGTTTTTATTTACTAGCCTATTTTGGACTCACTGTGGATAAGAAATACAAGAAGAATGATTTTTTAAGTGTATTCTCCTCTCATACATTCCATCCCAACTGCAGTGTCCCCTGTGTTCACTTGGCAGCCACCTTCTCAACCCTACCCCTGTCTCCCAGATCGACTCCTCCATTTCCCTTCAGAAAAGAGCAGGACTCCCAGGGACAAATCTTTCTTTTAAATTCGAATTTGTTTGAATTCTCTATTTACTGGTGATGCTTCCTGAAGAAGAACCCTGTGATCACCTCCCAAGCAGGAATCGCATTTCTCCTCACTGAATAGAATCACATCATGTTCTCAAGCATGGAGGCGATTTGAGTCTATTTATCTAGTGTCACTATTTTATAGCAATACTCAGACTAAGAACTGAACTCTAATTTATAACCGTTGATTAAGTATAACTGAGTGACTCTGTACCAAGGAGGATGCTGGAGATAACAGCCTACGGTTAATAAGAATACCTTCAAGACTGACATATTGCACAGGAATTAGGATGGCAAGCAATACACATAGATATATTGATAAAGAATGAAAAAGAGGTGCGGACAAAGGAAGCAAATGACTTAAATGTGCATGTAAATTTGGTCAGTTTAGAGATATATAATGTCTCAGAGTGCTCATGAAAACTGGGAAATAAAATCTGAAAGGTAAGGTGAAACTAATAAAATACAGGGGAGTTATATAAGTCAGCATGTGGGGCATGGGACCTGGTAAAGTCCTGCAGGTCTTTGAGGAAGGTACCCTGAAACTGCTGAGCAGCTCCAGTATGGTCCTAGTGAACTGGTATGGTTTGCATCCCTCATCATTTTTCTCCTAAACCTTTCCTAGCCAGTGTCTTTAGCTGATGTCAAAGTCGGAATGTGCTTTGTCTCTTCATTTAGGATAAGTACCACTTCATCAGATCTCATTGACCAGGAGACTGGAAAAAGAACATCAAAAAGCAACTACAGCAACGGTGGAATCCCAGGTACTCAGAGGTCACCAGCCCCAAGTGCTCGTAGTGTGACCTCCATCAGCAGCAGAGTAAGTAAACAACTATAAAGAGATACTCAGTCTCTGGGACTTGGTTTTACTACCACCCATGACTGAGTTCAAATTCGCTGTACGTCAGAGCATGTTGCTTATGCTGTTGAATGGAATGTATCCTTAGCATTGGCCCAGAAACCCAAAATTAAAAAGAAAGGGCAACTTGGTCATACACACTCTATATGCCCCAGTACCGGGGAACGCCAGGGCCATTAAGTGGGAGGGGGTGGGTAGGGGAGCAGGGCGGGGACGCGGGAGGGTAAGGGAAAATTTCTGGATAACATGTGAAATGTAAATGAAGAAAATATCTAATAAAGAGAAAAAAAAAAAAAAAAGAAAGGGCAAACCAGGTTTGAAAGGTGGTGTCATATGACAGGCATTTAAATGCCTGTGTGATTTAAACAAATATAAAAAGTTGACTGGAAGTTCTGACTTCCATCCTTCATGTTACTTCTCAGAGGACATATTTATAGATTAACTATAATATTTTTTTCTAAGCTGATTGATAGTCTACATAAAAAGTAGAACCTTAAAGCCATTTTATAATTTTCCTTCTTTAAATATGTTAAAATGAGAGGTCAGACCCATAATTAAGTCTTAAACTACTATTATATATGTGTGTTTGTACACACACACATATTATATATATATATATCTCCACATATATGAAAAATGATCTTTTGTATCACATTTTTTTTCTTTTAAGGAAGAAACATCACCAAGCATTTGGGAATAATATTTCTTTTATCAACTATTCTATTGGAAGTCATTCTTGGAGTTAAGTTACCATCTATTAGACTTTTTTATTAAGCAAGAAATTCAATATTGGTGACATCTATATTAAGAAATCTTAATATAAGAAATCTTAATATATATACTTTGATTTAGCCATAATTTGGTGAAGTGAAACCTCCTGAAAGGCCCAGGACAAAGAAAGATTGAAAATAAGTGAAAAGAATTAGTCATGCAAATGTCTGGGCAAAGTGTCCTCCAGATAGACAAGGGCAATGTTGGAGGCATACAAACAAGAAGGCTGCTGTCCCATCTTTGAACATCAGTGCCCTGGCTTAAATAGCTTGTAAAATATCTGAACACATCTATGCCCTTCATCCGGAAAATAATGTGATTTATGAATTACTTTTCTGCCGTATTAACAAGAAAATATTTCCCATTTCCCTCTTTGAAATCACCCGCTTAGACTAGCTAGAATACAAGAGCAAACAAGGTCCAGTTCCCGCTTTCATTGTATTCCTTTGGACAAAATTGTTCTTTCCTCTTAAATAACACATGGGGAGATGGATCATCCTTGTTTTGAAATAGATCAAACTGGATTAACTCGTGGTTACTGGACTGGCAGTTGGCTGCTACTGCCAGCATAAAGAACCTGAGGTGCAAGCATGCCTGATTTGCTAAAAGAAAACTGTAAAGGCCAGAGTACTCATGTGTGGGTTCAGAGGAGGCATAAGTCAGCAAGGCCCTTGAAAGGTGTTGCAGTATTTAGTCTGATTAGGATAGGAAAGACTGTCTGGTTCAAGTAGCAGAGCAATATGGTTTACCATCTTGTCGGCAAGATCTCGAGATGGGGCTGCAGAGAAACAGCTGAGGGAAGGGAAACCCAGAGACCTTTGAATTGAAAGCCTTTGCCATGCTGTAGCCATTAGAAGGAGCTGGGGAACAGGGAGGCAGCAGCAGTAGCAGCAGCAAGGGGAGGGAACATTCAGACTGTTTCAATATTTTCTAGGAAGAATCAAAAGACTTTTGGACAGATTGAATATCAGTGATTGATCTGTTTCAATAAAGCCTAAATTGTACCTCCTTAGATAAAAGGCAGATTTTGAATTCCATACGTATTTATACCAAGCTCAGCAAGTGGATTTTGTTGAGCAGTCAGAAAAGTGCATAGATTGTTGATGACTAGATTTCCTTCTTTGGTAACCTAACAAGGAATGATATTTAATGTATTTATGAGCTGGTAGTGAGGAGACACTGATAAGATACTTGTACAAGGCTTAGGGACCTTGCATGCCTTGTAAGGAAACCTGTGGCTGAGAGAAAGTATGAGGAAGGGGGGCTGGAAATAATGATAATGTTTTCCAACTACTATGCTATTGAAGTGTTCAAAAAAAAATTATCACTACTGCGCCTGTGCAGTGAGTAGCAGCAGACTCTCAATCCAGTTGTCATAAATTAATCCAGATTGATCCATCTCAAAACAAGGATGATCTTTCTTCCCACGTATGATTTGAGGAGAAAGAACAATTTTGTCCAGATGTATCTCCTACAATGAAATCGGGAAGGTTTACTCTGACTGGACAGTGATGGGGTGGGGCTTGCTTGCTTTTCTATTCTAGCTGATCTAAGCCGGTGCTTTCAAAGCAGAAAGAAGAAAATATTTCCTTATTAATAAGACAGAAAAGCAATTCATAAATCACATTGTTTTCCTGATGAGAGGCATATATGCATGGGTGCAAGTGTGCATGTGTGCATGTGGGTGCAGGTATGTTTTGTGTGTGTGTGTGTGTGTGTGTGTGTGTGTGTGTGTGTGCGCGTGAATGCGCATGTGGGTACAAGTGTGTGTGTGTGGGGGGGGGGGGGAAAGGTGACAATTTCTCCTATGAATGAAAAACTTTTAGAGAATGAATATCTCTCTGTTATATTATAAACTGCTGATTTTATGCCTCACCTGAACATCTAGAACAGTGGTTTTTCAACCTTCCTAATGTTGTAACCCTTATGTTGTGGTGACCCCCCTCAACCATAAAATTCCCCGCAACCATAAAATTATTTTCATTGTTACCTCATAACCTCCAGTTTGCTAGTGTTATGAATTGTGAATATCTGTGTTTTCTGATGGTCTAAGGCAACCCCTGTGAAAGAGTTGCTCAGCTCCCCAAGGGTGGCAACCCACAGGCTGAGAACTTCTCTCTAGAGCATGTGTTATACGTTAATTACAATACAATGTTAAGTGACCTATTAATGTTCAATATTAATGGTACCACCAGATCACCTGTGGGAAATTTTTCCATCATCCTAATTGCTAGTAAGGAGCTTAGTCTTGCTTCATTAGAGGTCTTCTATGTGTTAAGAATTTTCTGGGAGTGCAGAAGTGGTTTTGGGAGCAGTGGGTCAGCAGTTGCCCGAAGGGGCAGGATCTGAGAACTCCGCCCCACCGGAGGCTGGGCCTCTCCCAGCCAGAGCACCACCCACCCGCCATCTTTCCTCTGAGCCCAGTGGACGCAGCTAGGGCCTGTCCTGTGCTTCCCACACCCCAGGACATTAAGAGCCCATTGGGGTTACACGTGAGTGCAGTGCAGAGGTGGTGTGGGGAGCAGTGGGTCAGCAGTTGCCCCCAGGGGCAGGATCCGAGAACTCCGCCCCACCAGAGGCTGGGCCTCTCCCAGCCAGAGCACTCGCCACCCCGCCATCTTTCCTCTGAGCCCAGCAACTCCCAGGACTTTAAGATCACATCAGGAGCTCAGGGCTCAGGCCTCAGGTGCTGTGCACTCTCTTAGGCTCTTTCAGGACCCTCCAAGCTATCTCGGGACCTCAAGTGAGCAGGGGAACACAGCCTCTGTTCTAGCCCAATCTCATGGAACCTGAGACACCAGCCGGGAGGTTGATAGTGGCCCAGGGCAGAACAGCCCCTCTCTTCCCGTCTGGTCCAGCCTGCCCAGCACCAGCTCAGGTCTCAGGCCACAGGTGCTGTGCGCTCTCCTAGGCTCTTTCAGGACTCCCCAAGCTATCTTGGGACCTGAGGTGAGCAGGGGAACACAGCCTCTGTTCCGGCCCAATCTCGTGGAACTTGAGACATCAGCCAGGAGATTGATAAAGGCCCAGGGCAGAACAGTGGGTCCTTTCTGGTCTGCACCAATGCCAGGTCTCCTCGGGCAGAGATGGCAGGAGGCAAGCGTAAGAACAGAAGCAACAGAATCCAAGGGTACTTGGCATCACCAAATCCAAACTCACCCACCCCATCAAGTCCTAGATACAACAGCACACCTGAAAAGCAGGACATGGATATAAAGTCACTGGTCATGATGATGATGGAGGACTATAAGAAGGAAATACAGGAAAACACAGATAAACAACTAGAAGCATTTAAAGAGGAAAAACTTAGAGCGTTACAGGAAAACATAGATAAACAACTAGAAGCATTTAAAGAGGAAAAACTTAGAGAGTTACAGGAAAACAATACCAAACAGGTGATGGAATTGAACAAAGCCATCCAGGACCTAAAAATGGAAGTAGAAACAATTAAGAAAAACCAAAAGGAGATAACCCTGGAGATAGAAACCATAGGAAAAAAATCAGGAACCATAGATATGAGCGTCAGCAACAGAATACAAGAGATAGAAGAGAGAATCTCAGGCACAGAAGATTCTATAGGGAGCATAGACAAGACAATCAAAGAAAATGCTAA